>JAMKCH010039275.1:0-13746 GCA_023653785.1 Ophioderma brevispina
TACTAGCAATCTCCACTTTAACACTAGAAATAAAATCGTTCTCTGACCACTCTATCCACGATAGGGCCAATTCTTTGGAATTCGTTGGCAAATACATTAAAAAATTGCAATTCTGTCGCACCTTCCGCAGAAGACAAGTGAAACAAAAACGGTATCTAAATAGGAGTAAATTTTCTCTGGTTGTACTGTACTAAATGTCTTGATTGTTTTTGATAATTGTTTCAAATGTGTTTTTCGTAATTTTTCCTTTTTTCTTTTAATTAATTATTTACTTTTCTTTTAATTTCCATTGATCTAATGCATCTAAGGATGGCTTCTTATCGGGGCCCTACCTTGGCTTCAGCCGTCTCCTCCTACTATTTCCTCTCTTTGATGTTATTGATGTTTTGTCACTTGTTTATAAGGTCACCTTTTTATGGATAAATGACTGAACTGAACTACAAGGGCATCAGCTCTGAGAGCTAATGGCAGCCCCTCCAGCACATGCTGCCTTGTTGGTGGACATGGTTGCCCAACGGCGAGCCCACTGCCGAAACTGTGGATAAAAGCGTCAGGAAGAGCATCCGATCAATAATCTTTTGCTCAAATAAATTGTCACACAGCAGTATTGCCGAGTGTGAGGTGAATCCGGCCACCCACGGTTTAGCGGGGACAAAACCGGATTTAAAACTTTGGTGTAACAACTATACTTTAGCAAATCAATTATTGTGTCTTTAATGCCGTTTGTTGCATGTGGTGTATGTGCACACACGCATACACACAGGTTGATCTTTTTCTTGATATTTTGGAACATGGTTCATTTCTAGATTGGGGGATTAATGGGAAATGTTCATCTATACATTGTAAAGTTCCTGCAGTTTACTTTCTTTTGATATCATTTCCATCAATTTTCCAGACATTTGTAATGAATAGGATTTGGCTGTGTACAAAATACAAAATAACCATAAGTCCATAACAAGGTCAGTTTGAATTACTCAGAATACCATGTCTGAAATCAAAGTAACCAGCTTATGGTTTTTTCTAGCACTTAACCAATGGAAATAACTAAAAAAATTTTGTAAAAACTCAAAATGAATAATGTATTTATACGAGCCATACACCACATTCCGAGATTGCAAGCTCTTTAAAGTTTAATTAGATTCATTTGAATGCCAGACATTTGGAGCTCCTTAATGTACAGTAGAAAACATTTTTTTTCCCATACTGTTTATATTGTCTTTTCAATTAGTTTCATAACCTTTATTACAGGTGGCAACGCGAGATTTTCAAATAACAGGTGCCCCGAAAAAATGTGAAATTTCTGATTTTGGGCACTGGTGTAAAGCTTACATAAAACATATCACCATCTTGTAAAGATTAAGCTGAAACTGTTCTTTGGGACAAAATTGTGAAATTCTAGTTTTGGTATAGGAGCAATAGAAATTCATCTATTGTTTTCCTATTGAAATCTAAGCCTATAAAATCACCATTTTGTTTTCACTTCTAGACATTTCTGTACCAAAATACAAGGTAAGAAATCATTTGAGTGTCTAATCTATATGAACTCACTCCATATGACACATACAACAAAACAGCGGAATGTTCTCAAAATCTCATCGTTGCACCTTTAAGATGTCTTAGTTTGTTGTAAAGCACAGTGAACACAATTAGAACCCTAGGCAAAAGCTATCCCATATTCTATAGTTTTGGGTGGGCAAAAACTTTATTTTACCCACTTTGGGGCTAATATTTTAATTTTTCCCCAGATAAGATTCAAAATGAACATAAACCAGATTTTTGACAACATCTACTTGGGCAACACTGAGAACCAATTGTTTGTTCCCACCATATATAAAAAATGATATGAGGTTATTTTTCAATGTTGTTAGTAGAAATGAATTTCCATTACTCTTTTACTTCTGCATTTGTTTTTAGATTTGATTTTATAGTTTTTGGAAGTGCAATGTTTTAATATTACTGCTACTACTTGCCTGGTTCCTGTTTCAATTATTTTTTTTCCATTTTCAATTGCTTTATTTACTTTAAAGTCTTAAAATAACACTTAAGTTTATTTACCAAAACTTTTCTCCATGCAGTGAACCAACTTGAATAAATACCTGTTCACAGAACATAGAACATAAAAGGAATCAGCATTTCACTTCCGAGATCTAAATTGCAAAAATACTTGTTTCCAAATTTATGCAAACCTCACCACTACCTGATGATACCATTTTATGAGGAACACTTACCAGAGGGATCTAATCTTCCACAATATGTTTATTTCAGACATCCAGTGACTGAGTGAATCAAATCAGTAACCTTTTATCTCACCTGGAACTTGGTCAGCTCCTCACTTAAAATGTGGCTGCCTAGCACAACAGCTTTAGAACTACACCTCCCATTGGAGACAATGTTCACCCTATGAAGACAGAGATTTTGTTGGTCTCCCAAGAGTCTACTGTGACATATTAAATCAACCTCACTTCAGCACACCACACCAAGTTACTCAGCTTATTATTCTTTCTAAAGGTTCACCTTTTGTAGTAATCAAACACTATTACATTCTGTGTATTTATGTCAGTCGTCAGTCAGTTAAACCAAAGTTTTAACTCCGGCTTTGTCCCCCCAAACAAGGGTGGCAGATACACTTCCCACTCAGCAATATTGCTGTGTGAAGGATTTAGTGGGGCAAAAAATATGACCCGGATGCCCTTCCTGACCTGAAAAATTATGTAAACCCAGAATTTAAAATTACCCTAAGTGCTACCCTGAAGTGCTTCACTGTTCAAGGTGCCTAGCAAATAGGCTGAAGGTACACACTAACTAAGCCTAGCTACAACCATATAACAAATACTTGGACCCATGCTAGGCAATTTCCTGGGGCCTCTCCCACACCAGAATTTTAGTGGTAAATATTGGCCTGTTGTGATAATGAATGCAGTCGCCAATTCTGTGGTCAGACTAGACAATATCGGGTTGTCATCCACCTTCACAGCACGAACCCGGGCAGTTCCATTGAAAAACAGCATAGTGGCGAGACATGTCTGAAATGCTAGGGGCAGGTTCTGGCCAAATTCCTATCTCTCTAGCTGTTAGCAAGGGTTCAGCTTCACTATTCTAAAACAATTAAACTGCTGAGGAACTGGGCTAAAAATAGCCCAAAGTCCAGTAAAGTGGTATTAAAATGCCACCACAGCATTGTGGGAAGGCCATGATATTTTCTCTGAACCAACCTCATGCAAACCTCTATGCAAGGTCTAGATACAGACCCATACACAAAGGTCTTCAGACCCATATACAAAGGTCTGCGCAGACCCCTATGCAAGGTTTACAGATCCATACCAAGTGTCTACACACCCATACTAAAGGGTCTAGCAGACCCAAACGCCAGGGGTGTACAGACCCCATACGCAAGTGTCTATAGACCCATATGCAAGGGTCCAGACCCATATGCAAGGGTTGTCAGTCCCTACCAGCAGGTCCCTGTCACAGCTGTTTGAAAGTCTCATTTATTATGACAAACCAAATATCAAGGACGACACACTTTTGACGACTAAGTTGATTATTTATATGCCACTAAACTACAATCCTGTGTAATTGCTGAATTTTCATTGCGGGCAAAATATCATTTTCCATCAGAATCTATTTTTTACCACGTCTTTCTATGGGAAATAAGCATATCGAGGGCGCTATAACATACAATTATGACCTTTGTAAGCCTAATATGGCAAGATCCCCAACAATGGATTTTTTCTGATTTTTGCAGAGGTTTAGCTCTTGCATGTCTCACATAATATCAGTATCAAAATTGTGGTCGCCATTGCTTAAATTGCTCTAAAAAAAAGAGCAATTTGCCATCCATGGGTCAAACAGCAATGCTGTAACACAGGCTCCACATCATATATGCCACATCAATAATATCTTCCCTGGTTAGAACTCTAAAGAAAGCATCTTTTCCTGTGAAACAATTTTCAGGCAATTTCCATACCTCCTAGATGATCCTTTCTTAATGAAGCCCTCCCTCTTCACTTGACCAGGGGTTACAATGTCAATGTGTTTGTGCACCAAACTTGCTTTCAATATGTGTAGCAACAAGGAACTGCTTGATGTAGTGATTAACTAGTTAGATTACTGTGGTAGTGAGGCAGCAGCACATGCAAATGAAAGTGACAAGACTCGATTTGAATCACTATTTTGAGCTTGAAGATATTTTTTAGATTTACCTCCCCCTGGATTTTGTTTTGGTCCTGATAATATTACACTGATTTGTAAACCAGGCCTTGTTTCAATTACGTGCTTGGCTGCGAGCATTGAGCTTGTAGCATAGCATTAATACCCTAATGTAATGCTTAGTCATTATGCTTATTTGCTGAGGCATGTAACTGTGAAATAAATAATAGCATTTTTCTGAGCCCTTGGCAATTGGATGGAACAATTTGTGACCTAACCTAATCTCCTGACCTCAAATTTTTGTGTAATAAACACCATACATTGTTAGTTGAGAAGAATACATGCTTTAAAAGTGCAACAAGTGATTTTACATAATAGGTGACCCAAAATGTAAATTTTGGATTGTTGCATTATGTAAAGCTTTTTATCTAAAATAATCCTCATGTTAAGGATTAAGCTGAGAATTATTTTCTTTTGTACAAAAATTGGTGAAATTTCTAATTATGGCAACACATTATCAGCACTTGCAGTCGATCAGATTGTGGCAATTTTCCTGAGAGGTGCTGGTTTACTCCCGACAACACTCATCGGCATGGTTTTAACAGCACTGATCGGCAACACACAGGGGTAAGCATCATTGTACTCTGACAGGTTACAACATACACCCAGGGGTTAACACCACACTTAATATTGTGGCACTTTGCACTTACTTAACTAGTGCCCAGGGGGCATGGGTCAGCAAAATTTATGGCGGATGGTGAAAAGAAGAAATGAGATATGATTGCACAAAGAACGAAAGTTGAGGGAATCTCAGGGGGCCACTTGTATTCCCACACATTCACAAGCCCTTTGCAAACCCAAAAACAGAAAAAAAAAACAAACATGTAGCTCATTTTTAAGATCAGTGATGTATGCGCCATTACAACGTTGCTTAGACCCATATCAACATCACAGAAAATAACAAAATTAGGATGTGTGTTTTTCACTTTGTAAAATACTTTAAGGGTGTGATATTGTTGATTACTCCTAAAGCCGTGTGACTTCTTTACATAAAAAAATTCACCTCTGTCCCTCAGAAAAACCCTCTATTTGTCTCCTGGCCTCGTGGTTTGTAATGCATAGGTCGCATATGGAGACCTTTGCCTTGGCATTACCTTTGCCACATTACATCAACAAATGAGGAATCCAATGCTACCTTGACCCAGTTTGTTCTTCCATTTGAACTCAACTTTTCAATTTAAGTCCATTTTAAAGTTTTCAGTCAGCCTATTTTGCAACTTGCCCTCACATGACCTTTGACCTAGTTGTGACCTTTCCCTTAGTATGTGACTTTGACCTTAGTATGTGACCTTTGACCTTAGTAGTGACCTTTGACCTCATCAGCAAAGAGGGATCTATGTTGCATTGATACTAAGTTTCGTTTAAACCATCAAAGTGTGGATATTACAGCAATGTTTAACCCTTTTTCACAACAACAACGACATAAACAACAACACAAGTGGACAGTGTATCCCTATGTGTCCTTCATGCCTTCTAGTCAGACGACACAAGGCAGCAACCAAAAATGCTGGAATAATTATGGCTTTTCTTCTTGAGTTTTCTTTGGACTGGTAAGGTTTCCATGGCAAGTTTAAGATTGTCCTTTATTTTCTAGAAATCCCCATGATTTGGTGCAACAGCAAGAACTCTCTCAAGTCACCATTCTTCATCTCTTACACAAGCCTTCTAAATAATTATTTAAACAATGTTTATGAAGGCTTTGTGTAAAAGATGAAGAACTCAAAAAAATACTCGAAAAATCATTCCAGACTATATTTTTATTTGCAACACAACATTTAATTACTTGTTTAGGATATCAAAATTAAAGTGTCAGAGCAGACCTATACAGCACATGACCATACAGACCTATACTTAATCCACAGTAGCCTTTGGGGAATTCCTGTAGAAAAAATACCAGGCCAAATGTTGACCTTTTTTGAATGTTGACTTTTTTAAATTTCACTCCTACAAATTATACACTTCAGTTTGGCTGCTCTAGCTCATCTATATAAAAAATATGACAAAATTTTGCCCTTTTTTTTGTAAAATGTTGACCTTTCTTAATGTCTTCCCCACCCCTTGTCAGACCCAGGGGAGGACCCCGGGGGAAGAATTACATGGTTAGTAGGGGTTTGTCCCCTTCCCTCTGCAATATACATACCTAAGTTAATTTGGCTATTCTAGCTAAGCTCATCTGGAAAAAGTTCAGGCAAAATATTGACTTTTTTGTATCCAGACAGACAGACGACAGACAGCCAACTTAGGCCAGCTACAATTTGGGTTTCTTGGTGTCTGTACATTGCGGGCTCTAACTAATAGGCCCCACAATGTAGTTTCTTTACTACGAAAATCCTCACAATGTAGTTCTGTTGAGAATTACAGACACAAACAGACTGAAACATTCGGTTTTTTTTTCCAATATTGATTCTGATACCAACCGGACATGGTTTCAGAACTGACCTAGTTTTAGTGCCAAAGTATGAAAAAAAATCATATCGAGCAAAAATAACCACATGGTTTAATTTTTAAATGGTCTTTCCTATGGTAAATTGTCCCAGATTATGAATTTTTTATCGAAACCCTGTATCTTACCTATTTTTGCTACATAAATTGATTTGTTGTGGCCAATTTTGTCCGAAAATCGCACTTTTCGGTTGACAAAAATGTTCACCTACTAACTTGAATAACGTACAGAGTTTAAATATACCATATGACCTTATTTTTTTTTTTTAATGTAATAATGAGGTTAATAACTATAATGTAAAACTATGGATTCAAGTAGTGTTTTATCAATTATTGCATAATTTGCACAACCAGAGCATCAAATTGACCATTGTCCCGGGTGACAAACCGACATTCAAATTTAGCCACTTTGGAACAAAAAATTTTTTTTGCACAATCACCATCTCTGGAAAGGAAGGTCTTACAGTGATGGTTTCACTGTTCAAGTCTATGCAAGAATTTAATAAGCTTCAAATGCTACCTACTTGCTTCATTTTAAGTATAGGAATAATTCCAAAAATTACATAAGAAAAAGTTTCCCCTACCCATTTGATCTTTTACAGTGCTGTGAAAAAAGATATCGTTGATAAAAAAAATAAAATTGGAAACTACGAGAAAACTAAAAGAGATATTGCTTGAAAATTATTCCATGATGACCAAAGCAAAGTCCCCACATAGTTATGGGATGAACTTTTTTTCACCCTGTCAAAAATTTGAGAAAAGTTTTTTATACAATTGCGGAATCCAAATGTCACCTAAAATTTGGTGTTTCAGACACCCGCGAAAAAAAAGGAAAAGGGTGACATTGTTGAGAAGTTAATCGATTATGCCCAAGACATATTCCAAATAATAT
The DNA here is from genome assembly GCA_023653785.1 of Ophioderma brevispina. NCBI lineage: Eukaryota > Metazoa > Echinodermata > Ophiuroidea > Amphilepidida > Ophiodermatidae > Ophioderma > Ophioderma brevispina. Next base: position 7,544 of record JAMKCH010039275.1, read on the forward strand.
AGTATTAAAATTTTTGTCAAACTGCAAAATATTGAGAATTTTTTTTTTTTATCAAAGAAAGATTGCAAATCAGCAAAAACCATAGGGTTTCTATGGCGCTCGGTATTGACCATACCCCAAAATGCGATTTCTTGGAACGCATCAGACATTTTGCATTTTTGACTTCAGATTTGATTCACACAAAATTTTAACGTAGGAAAACATGTTTGTTTCATTATTAAAGCACCTTAACATTTTATACGTTTGGCAGTAAAACCTAGGTCGAACCTGAACAAGTAATAGGTCCATATTATCCCCCCCCCCCTAGACCTGTCTAAAAACATGGAAAATGTTCTTGTGGGGTTATCCCACAAGTACAAAAAGCCCAACAATGTATACACTAGTCTGCGAAGCTATTAACTCCACATTATGTCTTTAACATGACTTGTATTACCGATGTGAGTTATGCAAAACACATGGAATACCTGTCCCCTGTTACGTATCTTCAACTTTGTTGATTCTCAAAATCCCTCTAAATGTACAATATATCCCTGTTTTCAATATCAAGCACAACTTGAAATCCTATATGCGATGACATTTGTGAAAAAAAAATAAAATTAGAAATTTAAAAATTGAGAAAATTGTGACTACACTCACTTCTGCATGAGAAAAGTTTGTTCTCTGGAAAATGATGGCTTTCTACTGTTTTCAGGACAAATTTTGAGGATATTTAACTATTTCAAAGGTAATTTATTATCTAACGGAACATATATCAACCGAATTCTTAAAATGCTTTTGATATTGTACGTCTGCAGTCTGCAAAGCAAGTTGGCTCTTTGAAATGGCCTGTCATGCGGAACAGGGGAAAGGTATATTCCAGGTGTTTTGCATAACTTCACATCTGTGAAGGACAAACTATGTTTAAAGGAAATAATGGGGAGTTAGGCGTAGCAGACACTATGCTATCGCCATATTACTAGTAAACCCCTAGTCCTGGAGCATGACTCCTCCAATATGTACAATTTTATCATAAATGGCATACATTAATCCAAAGGATGGAGTAATGCCAAAATAGTGTGTAACTGTATGACAAATGTTTGTCTCACATCCTCCAATAATTTTTCACGCGCTTATGGCAAATAACAATATTACCTGATCCACCTTGAAAGTATTTCTTAGAGTGTTAGCAACATAAAACTGAAGTCGTAAATCTCTTCGAACTCTTTTTTGACGTGAAGTGAATTCCAAGACATTGTAAGATATTGACCGGTGACTAAGTCACGATTTTGTCATTGCTATTTTAAGCCATTCAAGCATTAAAATGGGATATTCTGGTGCTAAAGGTAGAGAAAGTGTTTCGTGAAAGCACCAGGGAAGCTTTGAATAGGAATCAGGTTAAGATGGAGGTGATGTTGTCAGTGGGTCGCAATTTGAAGGCTAAACAAAAATGTCATTAGCTGATAACACCTGTGTTTGGGACTCACATATAGACTGTTAAAGGCATTACTGTTAAAGAAACGTCATGGGAAGTCCCATTATTGGGGATTAGTTAACCCCCACAAGGGAGCTCTCGTAAAACGGTAACGGACGGACGGACAAGACAGACACACACACACATACATTCAGACATGAGCATTTTAATGCTTTAAGCTGAAATTTTGGTTGCTTTATGGAAATACCTTTGCCGGCATTTAGGTTCCAGGGTGGGTTAGTCAAAAGGTGGCTAACAATTGAATGTGCAAGCATAACAAGAACTTGTATCTTTTGGATATAACACCACAACATTTAGAAATACATGCAGAAATATGATTGATATGATCAGACCAGGACATCATAGGATCAAAAATTACACCAAGAAATTTAAATTGGTCAACCCTTTGAATAGTATCATTTAGCTATCATTACAGTGTAGAGAAACATTTCAATTTATTGAGAACATGACATGTACCAAATACCATAAACTTGGTTTTCTTGGCATTCAAAGTAGTGAGAAGGCCTATGTATGTTATCATCAAACCATGATTTAGAACTTTTGATTAAATTTGATTGAAGTTCAAATTCAACTTCAAGAGTGTGTGGGTTGTCTGAAGTACAAAGAAGTGTTGTATCATCAGCATACATATGATACTGATAGCACATACAGTTAACACTATTTGAAAGATTCTTGACAAATTTCGTTTGTTAATGTTGACCATACGAGTTGGAACATGAGCCTCCATGAGCATGAAACTCAGCCCAAAGATCGCAAACTGAACGCATGTCATGTGGATTGTGTGTGCCCGGGCCCTTTGCAATGTAGCACGATTTGTCATGCATTATAATGCATCTGGCCTTCGCTTTTATCATTGTGTCTTTCACATAGGCCGCTTGCATTCGAACAGGGCGGCCTATAGTAAAAAATGAAAATGATAAAATCCAAGTGCAAAATGATAAAGGACCAAACAAAAGTCGTCACCACTGTGAAGAAGCAAGATGAATCGTGCTATTTGCAATGCAGCCGGTCATGCCGGTAGTACATCATTGTACATGATGGGACCTGTCCTGGCCCAGCCTCGGCCTGCCTGCCCTGAACATCAATCACCAGTAAACACATAAATACACACTCCTTTAAGCTGCGGTGTCATACAAATTCCGAAGAAAATCAAATGGTTGTTGTTTGAAGCAACAGTTTGCAAGAGTATCATCACTCTGCAATGCAATGTTATGGTTGTGCATGCCCGTCGCGGTTGACTATTTGTCAAAGTACCCTTTACAAGATAAGCGTACTTTATTCTTTAAGCGTGATGCGCGTAAATGTGATCGTGCGCCTACTGCTAAGCCCCGCCCCTTCTGGATGGCGCGCGCGTGCCTCTTGTAAAGGGTATTTTGATAAAGGTGCATGTACTGTATCTGACGCGTGCAGTATATTGCACAAAGATAGCCACTCCCCCTGGCTGGCTCACTGATCTCTTCAACGGCTTCATTTGCAATTACGTATAAAATTGCTCGAAAATGCTTTAAAAAAAAATAGGCAAGAATGAAAATTTTTCAATTGTCAAAAAAATTTTTTGAACTGGTTTTCTAAAGGTAGAACTTTTATCGTGATTTACGCCGGAATGTGGTAAGAAGTTATGTGGGGGGGGTGGGGCAGGCGCGGGGGAATCCGAGGGAATCCCAAAGAGAAGTTATCATAAAATAAAATATTGGTATGTTTAATGATTTTAATGGAAGCGAAGGGTGCATTTTTTACTTCCTCAATTCCCCTCCATCAGCTCCCGCTGGTGTGAATAATTAGCTCATTTGAATGTATTTTTAATTTTTGCAATTTCACAAAAATAACGGGGGGGGGGGGAGCTCCATGGAAAAAAAAAAAAAGTCTTCACTGTCCAGGCAAAAAGCGTAAGGGTATCGCTCTTTTTATCATAGGGCACTTCGTCGCGTGGGAAACGGTGTTTAAGGTGCGATGAGAGATTTCACCTTATCATGTGTCCAGAAAAAAATCGAGCTAAGGCCTTTCCATCAAAATATCCCTCATCTGAAAGGATTCAGCTGAGAATGTTTCTTTGTAGGCCTACAAACATTTTGAATTTGTAATTTCGTATAAGAGCAAACAAACGAAATTCAGCCTATGTGTTAAATTATATAAGGCAAATCAAATCACTTGTTTTCTCTATGTATAGCCAAATACAAGGTACGAAATCGATTGAGTGTCTAAATCTAATATGGAATAACTATTATGACACAATATTGGGTGCCGCAAATCTCTCGTTGCACCTTTAAGGGTCACATTTGGGTATGTGGGAAAAGCAAAAAAGGGTAATCCATTCTAAGACAAATAGTTTAAAAAAGATCGTAAATTCAAATTCCTCTCCTTTAAACATTGCCCTAAGAATGGTGTCAAGTTAATCCGAAACAACGAGTCCACACTCAATATTGGAGATCGTTTTTTTATATTTTTTTACATGTACCCATTCAACAGACATGACAGAAAAGGGTGAAAATGGAGGGTTTGGAACGGGAATAAATCGTGCGCTGGATGCAGAATGAGGTCAAAGGTCATTGCGAAGTTCAGTGTATAATAACACTTGAAATTATTTTTCCTAGTTTCCACAATTCAGAGTAACTTCTACGTCCTTTATTACAGAGGTTCATCACCAGTTTCATCATGTTTTTAACATCTATGAAACTTCTTGTGAACGCTTCAGTCAGGAACGCTGAACGGTTCCTTTCATCAGCACTGAGGTGAGTCCTCAATCTTCAGAAGCCGAAAAAAACTGTTTGACTATCCTCACCGACCTCCTACTTTTGGCTGGATTTTGGAACACAGAAAAGTTTTTTCCCTTTACTGTGCAAAAGATACCGACTCCTAATTTTTAACTTTTCTGAAAAGTAAAAATGATGTTTACACAGTTTCTTGTCATGTTCGTTGGTTTCATATGTACAAAGATCCATTTTTGAGTAAGAATCAACTGATTTTTATTTTATTAACTTTATTAATCCAACACACATGTTTCAATATACGTTTTGCTATATTGACAATTAAAAAAAAGTTTTTCCGACAGACCAACGACCCGACCCACCCTCTAAAGTCGTCTATTACATCAAACATTTTTTTGCAAAACTCAATTACATTCGCCCGCGCACTACCCTTATTTTTTGTGTGTTTGTTGCAGATCTAGTACCTTTGAGTTCCATTTGACCTTTGAATAGAATTTTTATTTAAAGTGACAGGAGGAGATATTTTTATGATATGAATTTCTCTCAAATTTCACTGGATAGGTTGTAGACCATGCCGAGAACGAAGGTTTTATTGGACAAACAGGTGTAAAGAAAGCCGCAAACCTTTGTTGAACTTGCCTGCTACCTTAATCGTTCCCCATAGTAAACCAGTTGGACTTATGTCGTGACGAAGAACTGCTAAATCGTCATCTAGTTACATAAAAGCGGCGTATTCGGCTTATTCATTTCAGGTGTGATCTTAATACATTGGTAAGCATTCCCAAATATGTAAAAAAAAAACCTAGTCGAGAAAAAATTGGGGTGCTTCTTGGAAATCCCGAATGTCTCTTTAAAGGAGACATGAGGAGATTCCAGAAAGAAGCGCCCCCAATATTTTTCGAAAACCTGGGGTTTTATGCTATTTGGAATGCTTTTCCAATGTATTAGATCACACCTGAAGTGAATAAGCCGAATACGCCATCCGTTATGTAATAAGGTGCTGATTTAGTACTTTCTGGCGGGCACGACAGAAAGTCAAAGCAACAGTGTTCTATGGGGACATTATTTAGTCAGGCACGGTTCCAAACAAGTTTTGCTGTTTTCTTTGTACTTGTTTGTCCAATAAACATTCTGGAACGTTCTTGGTAGGGGTCTACACAACGATCTGGCATTTGAGAGAAATTGTATCCTAAAAAAATCTCCTCCTGTCACTTTAAGTGCCCCCAGGAGAGACATTTTATAACATTGTCAATTTGAAGGGCAGAGATTGTAGAGTGTACAAGAAACTTTAACCACTTTGAGGAAGTTTTTGTTCATCTCCTCCATACTTTCTAATCATACTTATTTTCGTTTTGCATTCGCAAAATACTAGAGTTGGTTGTTTATTTATTTATGAAAACAAAAACAACCGTACATACAATTTATCCTTTTATGGGGTTGAGAATCTTATTTTGGTAAGCAATGGAATAATCTGGTTTGGTCCATGATCTGGTCATTTGTACGCCTTTGGCAACACTGTACTCAGTCCTATGTATTTTATACGTGGTATTGGGGTTGGTTTGATCCATTTTTTAAAAGGTCGGGGTTCGTGGAATTATAATTGACTGACAGAAGAGTGTCGGTTCATGCATTGAATGGAGAGTTCATTGGAGTTGCATTTGAGGCAAGTTGATGTGGCCAGGTTGCAGAAAATTAAGCATTTTCCCCAGTGGATCTTCGACATAATATAAAAACAAACGAAAAGAAAGGCCATATCAAGTGAATTACGCGAAGGTTTGCAAGGGATTTCTCCCTGATGCAAATCGGTGCTATACTAAACAATCTTGGCAATACGGTATTCTCCGCCGCCACTGTCCGTGTCAGCGGACTGCCAAATGACATTTGGATTGGGACTGTCAGATTGTCGTGCACATTATGGTGTATGTGTGTGTAGCGTTTTTACACATTTTCACTCAATATGGGATAAAAGTCTGAAAAACATTGTAGTCAGTGGCTGGCCGTTCAATGCAGATGGCATGAGCGGAGCT
>JAMKCH010039276.1:0-13937 GCA_023653785.1 Ophioderma brevispina
GAAAAGGGTCAACAATTTTCACCCTTTAAGGCCAACTCCAGAAAATTTACAAGCCCTGATGAATAAGCGGCGTTTACCGTACCGCGAGGAAAAATAAGAATTTTATTTCTTTTGTAACATTTAGTACAAAACCACGAATACGACCGTAATAATAGCTCAACATAGAGAAAAATATGTCATAAGAAAAACATGCGATATGGATTTAAGAGACGTGCTATTGGTAGCTACTTAAGTAATGTAGTTGAATCAACATGAAGTAAGTGATGAACCCGATTATACGAACAAAGATGTACAGGGCAGTTATTGAAGAAATTGTACAACATGTTTAAAAGATTATAATCCAGAGTGGAGCAGAGCGAACTGTTATATAGTGTAAGGTATAGGAAATGCATCAACAATATTGGACGTACAGGAGACAGAGATTTTAGGGGGAGTGGGCGTGTCAATGCTGATCTGCGCCGAAATCCTGGCTCGATGCGAAACGCCTGGTCTTGGCAGATGACATTGTAGTCGGCAGGGTATCTGCCGAAAAGCCCGGCGTTTCGGCACTTATTCATGCCGACAATGCGGGCTATGTTCATACTCTGCCGAACGTAGGGTTACTTGCCGAAACAATGGGTTATTCACAGTAGTTCGGCAAAGAGAGATCCTTATTACAGAGTGCGGCTGTTGAATGTAACTAAGTTCTGTTGTCAATGGCGGTACGGACCACAGGATGACACGGATAAGGTTCCGGGGGCTCAGCTCGTACGACAGGCTAAGATTAGCTTTAAACGAATAATTTTGAGGCCCGTTTCATATTATAAGGTAGGGAACGGAGAAATTGAAAGATGTGTTTGGAAAATTGCATAAACCATCATTAATTGTAAAGTTTACCCAGGCATATTGCATAGAAATCTTACCCATCCCACACACACTATAGGTACATCATATGATTTACTGCTGATATGCAGATAGGGGTTGGTTACTGATAATAAATTTAACACGAACCGCCCGTCCACAGAAAAAAATAAAAATCACATAACCCCTACTTGTCAAGGAGAACTCCATATGTTAATCCAATGTTTGTACTCAGCGGACCCTATCTAACCAAAACCTAACCTAATTCCTAACCCGAATTTTAACCCTAGGTCTTATAGGCGCGGCCCTAGAACCCAACCCTAACATAAAAACCGTGTTGCAACAGGCCTAATAGCCCTCCTAATCACTAAAGGGGACCTTTACAATTGGATCCATATGTATATCAATGCATATAACGTAAAACATTGTTTCCGAATCGGCTAACCCCCTTGGTAAAAGAAAGGCGGGAATTCTTCATGGGGTCTATGTGGGTGCTGTAGGCGTTACGGATCGTATCTAGGTCTACTATTACATACGTGTGTGTTCCTAAATTGCAAAAGACTATAGGCCATAAACCACAACCCTAACCTAACCCGTTGTTGCAACCGGCCTATAGCCCTTCCTAATCAATAAAGGGGACCTTTATGGGATCCATATTTATATCAAATGCATATAACGTATACATTGTTTCCGAAATTCGGCTACCTTGCGTAAAGAACGCGGGAATCTTCATGGGGTCTATGTGGGTGGTAGGGGTACAGGATCGGATCTAGGTCTACTATTACATACGTGCTGTTCCTAAATGCCAAAAGCCTGTTTTTAATGAGTTTAATGTAGAATTGCCATAAAAATCACGAAAAGCGTAAAACGTGCTCTACACATGAAACAGCACGTATTTTCCACTTCCTTCTCCTCTGGAATGCCGGGTCTTCGGCAGTTCTGAGAGGAGGAATTCGGCACCGGGCATTTCGGCACCCGGTGTTTCGCACAACACTGCATCCATGGCTTAAGCCGCGTGTTTCCACCGTCGTTACGCCTGACGGTAAAAGAGAAGCGACTGTAATGTTTAGCTCAAAAATAGAAAGAAACCCCGGACCAACCGGCCACCGTTTTATTCCATGAAACAAACACCATAGTTTGGTAATATAACATGTTGAAAATGTATTTTTCCTATTTTAAAATCTTGGTTTTTCTTGGAAAAACTTAGTTTGACGAGTTTAGGAAGACAATTGTCGACATTTGATCGCCAAAAAGGTGACCATTCTTCTACCTCTTCTTGTGAAAAACGTTTTTTTTAAAGTTCTTAAGATTTCAAAATAGAGAAATAGAAATATTCCTTTTTCATGAGAAGGGGAATTTTAAAAGTCCAACGGGGATTTCTGACAATCTTATTTTCTATCAATGTAGTGATTTAATATGATTAGACACTCAATAGATTCTACCTTGTATTTGGCTACAGAAATACCTTAAAAGTGAACACAAAAGGTTACTTTTATATGCTGATAGGTAATATTTGCTCAATTTTGCTCCAATAGGAAATTAGAAATTCACAATTTCTACACCAAAGAAAAATTAGCAGCTTATACCTTTCAGTTGGGATATTTTTGACAGAAAGCTTCACACCAGTCCAAAAATCAGGATTTTCGTTTTTTAGGGACATTGTACCAGTTGATGTGAAACTCTCTCGTTGCACCTTTTAGCGAAAACTAGGACCATAGGCAAAGTATAACATGGATTCAACAAAGTAAGCTATTTGAAATAAGTTTCACACAAAAAAAAAAAATTCGGGGAGAGACGGTTTTCTTGCTTTATTGATTATGATTCACTAATGAGAAATTGCCTTTAATTGGATAGTCATGTCAATCCATTCCTGATGTTAAGTCCTCGTATAATTCTTTCAAATCTTCTATTGGATCCAAACACAGGGGTTCACATATGAATCCAGCACAGAGGTGCGGTACAATGTTGGGCTGCTTCACTGAATTCAGCAGGTCCTGGTCTTGAATTGTTGCTCCAACATTGCGACAGACCAAGAGGTCGTGTCCTATCAGCTTCCAGAGCCCCATTCTGCAAGGAACCTTAGATCGGCGTTGTGTCTATATGTTGAGGCATCGCCATTCTCCCATGAGGAGTCGGCTCCAGTGGAAGATGCTAACCAGGTTCAATACCAATAGATGGACTTGGTTGATAGAAGTCTTCTTTCCACAAGGCGACTCTCTTTAACTCCTTTGAGACTGTTCAAGGGGTTGGACTTTGCTTAGGAAAATCTTCGGATTAAGGTGGTTGGCAGCAAGGTATCTGTCAGAGTATGGTGATCACATTAGATTACTTGGCAGCTACGCTCTTGCATGCTCGCTCTACGCTCGCCGGATGTCTAGTGAGCAATTCCTTTCGGATGTATAAGTTGTCGTTGGAGGAGTTGGGCTAAGAACATCCAAGTTGATAAGCCGGCAGGAGGCATTATTGCTGGGATCAAGCTTCTTGGCAGAGTTGATCTTTTCCCAGACAGAGGAGCATACTCTGCAAATGATTAGCACGGGACAAGTGCCGTCGATCTTAGGGTATGGGGGCGAGCATCCCAATCTTGTGGCAGATGAGTTTGTTCAATATGTTATTGCGTGAACATACTTTACTCTTCGTATTCTTGATGAAAGTATTGTGTAATAACGTAACATCGAAATGATACCATTGGGACACAACGATAATGGCTATTACTGAATCATAAGAAAGTCATAGTAAATGGACATCTGTCGGATTAAATATTGAAATCGTCGAAAGCATGCATTAATTAAAGAACCACGCGCATCTAATGGAATTATCCATGCTTGTGCTAATTTTGACTTAAAAATTATAAAATAGACATATGCGTCGTAGATAAATTATTTCATGCTTGATGACTTCGAGTAAGCATTGTTCACATACAAAAACAATAATGGTAAAAGACCGGTTGTGGCCGTTTCGCGTATTCCAAATCTTCAAATGAACGTATAGTGTGCGCCTCAAGATTACATTTAAGCTCTGCCAAATCGATCGTCAAGGAAGACGTGAAAGACAAAAAAATCAACAAAACGATAGACTAAATGGAAAAGTGTGTCCTTGCATTTTAATACTTCTGTTAATTTTCCAATGACGTTAAAAACGGAATGTTTACAAGAGGAATATTTTTCATTATCAAAAATCACCTCCATGATGTTGCTGTGGGAACTACTCAGCGTGCCGATTTCCATTGATATCTCTTTTCTCATTTACCCTGTAAATTCTTAGGGCTAAATGTGTTTGGGTTGGATGTTATGAGAAGGGTGTCTCAATTTGATAGACCAATATTAGTTCAAATAGATTCTGGGAGCGAAGCAGCAGTAAATGCGTTGAAGTTGGTGGAGCCAGCTTACTGTTTGAGAAGTCTATATCCACCAGGGGACGAAAGGGTGGCACTCATTGAGAATATGGTCCGCAGTCTGTGATGGTGACCCACATTGGCAGGCTGGAGATGATACTATCGGTGCATATTGTGTGAAACGACTGAATCCTGTGCGAATCATGTTCAAGGTGATCCAGTCTAGGTTGAACATATGCTACCAGTAGGAGTTCTGTCATACAAATGAGTTATTTGGGTCAAGGTCATTCAATCGGATGAAAACTTTAGATAACTAGAAAGGGGGCCAATTCCCTTTAAAGACATTGCAAAACATGATACATTCGAAGAAGCTGTTTGAAACTGTTCCATAATCGTTCGGGTCGCATCACATAAGTGACGAATTCGACATTTTTTACTTTTCGAAAAATTTGTACTACTCTCCAAATTCACCATTAAGCATCCATTATGACGTATTGAAAAACATCACATTGTCTACATCCCATAACGACGTATTTGTCAAAAAATCTAGTCTAGGACCATAGCGACTTATCTTACATGAGAAGTATTCGCAGTTTCACATAGTGAGTATGATAACGTCGGTCGCATCACATAGTGACGCATTCGACATTTTTTACTTTTTGTGGACAAAATAACATGTACGTTTGTTTTGTACTACTCTCAAAATTCACCAATAAATATAAATCAATTATGCCGTATTTGAAAACCTCACATGTCCGCACCACATAACGACGTATTTGTCAAAAATCGATTCTAGGCCCATAGCATCGGATCTACATTTGGGAAGTATTCACCGTTTCACAGAGTATTTGGTCGAAGTATTGTCAGTAAAAGATAGAGTTGCTATTTTGGTATTTTCATAATAGTGACTTATTTACGCAAACGCTTCACCTAATGACGTATCTGCGCACGTATGTGATATTTACATGTTTGAAATGGCTATTTTGGGCCGTTTTCAAATAAGTGACTATTTTATTTAACTTTTTTTTCGTATAATCTAATAATGAAGTTGATTTAAATTAAACTTATTTTCACAAGGTTTTAGTTGAAAAAATGTTTTAATTAACCGTATAGAAACAAATTGAGATCGCAAAATCGTTTTTCTCAAAAATGCGTATTTTGCAAAGACGTCACTATTGACGCGGGGCCGACGATATAATTTTATTAATAATCGTTTCACTGTACATTTGACAATTCAACGAAACACAATGGCAAAAAACCACAACCAACCAAAACATTCACTGCAGGGTCGGACGCTACTCTACCCTTCTCTTCAGTTTCGAAAATTACAGGTTGTTGTTAATATAGAGTTTCTTCGAACATATATTCTTACGGAAATCGGGAGGATACTGTAACGTTATCCGGTCAAGCAAAATCAGACTATTAGAAAAGTGAAAACCGATATCCGCTATTCCTGAGGATTTTGTCTTCTTTAGGAATAGAGTAGGTTTCCCATCAAATTCATCAAAAACTCAAAAGCGCTTGCATGTAAGACGGGAGTGTTTGAGCTGTTCGGAAGTAACCAATTTCAATTCTATGTAATAAGGTTATTCCATTCCCACAGACAGAAACGTGATGCTCTTACGTTTTAATCACAAGGACATGCACCCGCAGTGTAAAATATGGTATATCAAAGAAGACAAGCGCTCAGTTAATTACCAGTAAATTGCTAGTTAAAGGCAAGATTGAATGATGACAAGTATGGTTTATTAGCAGTCAGTAGCACCTGCGTAGTTGGTTGATTTCTTGAAGGTATAAAACAGAGATCAATCTATGTGGAAAGTAGCACACATACGGTATTAGTCTAGGTTTAAATCTAGTTCAATAGCATCTCTAGAAGCTCGAACTATATGGCTTCTTAACTCATGTATCTTATACCGATTAATTACAATAATATATCCACTTATACTTATAAGAGCGATTTAAAGGGGGCGTGTTCCGATCGTTCTTTGGGACCCCCCTGATTTACCCGGAAGTCGTATCGATTTTGATATCAGTGAAATGCCGTATTTTTCTCCTTGTCGTCCTGACATTCTCGCCCTCGAATCCATTTCATTCCAGATATAATACAAAAAACCGCGTTTAGTGGTTGAACCACTTTTAATAGAACCGTATTGCTAGGGCTTTGACAACATGCATTATTGCGATACCATAAAACCGCACGTTTGTTTTCCCACAGTACTTGAGGGGGTGTATGGCAAGTGCCAGGCTCTTATTCAAGTAGAGAACACATACACATAATCGGAACAAACCCACTTTAAATGCACTATTGCTCAGCAAAAAGGAAAAATAAGTTGAGCTCAAGATGCAGCCTTGGAGAGTTATGTAAACATAATAGTAGTGATTTCAGATACGTCGGATTAAAATGTAGAATGTTATGGTCATATATTGTATGTCACAGATTTGCCAAACCCGCAATACCTCTATAAAATCCTTTCTCTGATGTTACAATCGATACACCCGTCCGATCCTCTTGGACAATGTAATATTCACAGTCGTTGTGGTTGTACGAGAACTAATACATTCAATCGTAGTTGATAAGACGCGCACTAATGAGTGTTTGTTAAAGACATTTCAGTAACTTTTCATGTTAACATGCAGCAGTTAACCCATTTAATGAATCGGTTGTTATTTCTTTATAATATGAACCGAAAAAACAAGAGGAAATTCATGTGTAAATCTGCGCGATGTACACGATAGACAAAAAGTGTGTTGAATTGACAAGGAAACCTTTGGCATTTTGCACCACCATGTTAACCTTCGCTTGGTCCACACACAACCACTGGGATGTTTTGTCACCAGATGAAATGAACAGTAGAGAACCCCCCCCCCCCAAAAAAAACCAGAGGTTATTATTTAGAAGATGAAAAATTTCGTATCTTCGTTACTGAATGTATGGGACGTTTGGTCCCAGCTTCCTTTGTATACGTATTCATAGCACTCATTTTTTTTTGCCTATTATTATCATCACACCTCTTTCAGTGTTATTTTCATCCTTTATTTATTATTCTATTGCATGAAATATAATCCAGCCAAATACTACCCCACAAGGACAGAATGAAGTAGGGTACAACGTTTTACAAAGTGCGTTTTTTCGTCATAAAAATTTTGTATGCATATATTTTTCTGATAAGTGTTAAGTGTACAATAATGCCTATACAAACTATAAGAAAGGCACAATTAAAAGTACTTGCTTCCTTGAGATTGTAATGGACTAATAAGGACGCCACGGGCGACAACAAATTAGCGGTTTCTAAGTTTTATGATTAAAAGAGGTATTTTACATATAAATTTGAGCTTAATTAAACCAATATTTTAAGTGACATGGAAAAATATCATTTTTCAGAAATAATATTCCAAAGGTGAGAAATATCCATTTTCTCAATCTATAAATAATCAAATGAATTGTTCCCATACTTTTTTGCTATGTTGGGAAGAATAATCTAGCCAAGATAGTATGTTTTATGCAGTCTACTTTCTGATCTTCAGGTTTCTTCCCTCAGCGGCCAAGTCACCTGTTAATATCGTCGTAATTCTTGAAGCTGCAGCTTTACGTATTTCGTAAGCGGTCATTATTATCTGCAAGTGTCGCGTCCCGACTACGTCCGTTAAAAGGTTGTTTACTGTGCTATTATGAAAATGTTCAACAAACTTTGGGTACAAAAAAGATATTGAATACCCCCACGTATGTTGAGGCCCACTGTCATAGTTTTTTTTTTATGTAACCTAAATTTCCCTGGTACCAACCGTCTCGCATAGCAATAGCTTTAGCTTTGCCGTCTTTTGCGAAGTGCATGTTTCCGTTCAATTCAATTGAACAGGCACAGTTTCCCATAGCCATTTACTCCCAGATCCACCAGTGGTAATCAGGTTTCAGATGACAGCACGATTCAGTTTCCCTTCAAATGGCGCTAGCATTTCCTTTAAAAGAGACACAGCGAGGATGTTTGAAGACCAAGTCCCGTTGGTGGCGGCCTCCAATATTATTCGGCGTTTTGAAACCCATCTATTTCATTGATCCAAAAGATTCGTTTATTCACATGTGTAAAGCTCAAAGTATTGAATGATCAGGTGTTACGCAGGTATACATATGAATCTGGCACAACAAGTTACTAGACCAAAGAGGTTCCCTAAAAAGATGAGAGTAAAGCGTTACGTCATCGTTAGAAATTCATTCATCTACCTCGCATGTTTGCCGACCACAAAAAAACATAGAGTACCCAACAATAGAAAGCAATGGCTGCCTCCGCTCTTCCACATACTGTGGGTGCCGCTTGCATAGACACTATCGGAGTGATCAAATTGCTGTATGTTAGAGGTGTCCATGTGTAATAATAGTGCCACTGGATCATTGTGCTCAATACTCTGTTTCCCATAATGCAATCGCGCTTGTGAAAAGATGTTATTCATTGAGGCGGTTTTATTTAACTATCAAGACGACTGACGTGTCATTTCATTCTTCGTTTGGTGGCCATGGGAGGAACAAAATTTAACCCCCCAATAGCACCCAACATCCAACAACTGATATTTTGCCGGATTGTTTGTATCGAATTGACCTTATTGTGTGTATACAATCAGCCCAAACTAATAATTATTCCGTGCCATATTCAAAATGCAGCCTCCCCCAGCACGGACGACTGGTTTGGATGGCTTCACCCCCTTGACTAGAACTGGTTTATTTCGGTTTTTTTGTCGTACATTTACCAAGTGTGCCTGTTAGAAACTACACAAATATAAAAAGATTTAAAAAGATAAGTTTCCAATGGCAGAAAGTGATGCGGGTAAACAGTAAAAATTTAAAGTTAGAACAGGATGAACCGTGCTGACGAGACTAACGGTCTTCGTTTAAAAAACCTTTTACAACTCTCCAAATATAAATTTTCGTTTCAGAGTACATGTTACCGGCTTTCTTCTATTTTTTTGTGCTAATTGTAAAGTCCGTCCTTGGAAAAGTGATCACACACTGATAAATATATAAACTGAGTGGGAAGAAACACTGAAATAGAGGAGCGAGACTTTTAAGTGGAGCTTATCTGTTAATATTGCATGAATGGTATGTTGCACTTTATCTCACTTACATTAAATTGCGGAACTTATGATCGAAAAGCATTTTCATCCACTAAAAATACAGGGTGGAGTAAAAATGGTCATGATTGTGCCCATATTTTCCATCTCTAAGTAACACACCCTCACATATGTGATAGTAACTGAAAGCTTAGATCATATTTTGGCCATGGGATCAAAGGAAATATTGTTCATTTCGATTACATGCTTCGCCGAATTAAACCATTTTCGCCACCATAAATACTAATAAATCTTATAATAATGACCATTTATTGGGTAGCTCAATCGTAAAGGTTTTTCATTTTTATGAATTAATAAAATGTGCCGTCATCAATTTCTTTTTCTGAATATCAGAGACCAAGGCACACTATGGTACATTGGACTCGAGAAAATAATGGCGTTGTTTGATAATAAATCCACCCGTTAATGTAGCGGACAAAGCAATTCAGATTTCCTTTTTTTTATTTGGACCTGCAGAGCCATTGTTACTGTCCATACAGCTGAAAAAGGTATCAGTGTTAGCACCGCCCAGTGTAGATTGAGCTGGCCTCGTCGCGATTAAAATAATCTTTGAGGTTCTACTGTGATTTCAATATTTTGACTGTAGATTTCAATTTCATTCATCATTTTTTTGAAAAAGAACGTATGGTAAATGTTCGCTTGGTAAGCTGTGACCTACCTCTTGTGCGTCTGAAAAATGATAATCTTAATCGGGATGGTGATATAGCATCTGGAATCTTTTCAACTGTAAATGAGTAATAACAATGATTCTGGTACTTCCCTATTAAAAGGATATGAAGTGCTTTATACTCTGCATACCGAGCGGAATATTTCCTGGATATCACCAGTGCTATTATTTGCCCTGATCAACGCACATGATGTACCTCTACTGGTCACTGATATTTTAGGTAAAGAAAGTGGGAAGGGCTGACATTTTTTATTCATTTTCAAACAATGTGCAACTTTTGGACTCGACATACCCAGAGTATTGAAAGGTATATATTTAATAATAAGATTTGCAGAAATCTGTTACTACTTCGCCGAGATGCGTAATCAAAGTTCTTATGCAAGCATCTTCCCCTCTCTTAGATCCCATCACCTTTACCTTTTAATAATTGCTGCAAAGATTATTTCCCATCGATTAGGTATAGGCCTGAGTTATATTCGTGAATCAGGAAGTCGGTTTTCTGCTCGGTCCACGGATTCCATAATGCACGGCGGTCAATGAAGTTTCAATTAAATACGCAAAATGATGCTGGGAGTATGTCCATTTATATTAAGTTAATGGTATCTTATGGTTTTTAACCCATTGATCATTTTTAAAGAATTAATTTCAAACATTTTAACGATGTAGAATATTTTGGTCTACAAATAAAATAAGACGAAGCTTAAATGCATTTTCTTAAGGTTGTCACTAATGTTTATTTGTTCATTAATGGTATGTTTTCAGTCAACTCTATATTTATATATCAAGTTACTTTTTTGTTCAAAATTTATGACGAAGGAAAGTAGAGAGGCCATCCATGGTAAATTGTGGACTGCAAATTTTGTGAGTTCAATCGTCAAATTTATTCCTGATCTCAGAAATTAAGCCCGAAAGATTTGCTTCGCTGACATAGTTCATTTTAATAAGAATCCGTGGACAAAGCTCCAAAACGGACTCCTTATCAAAAAAACTGAGCTTGGCCTGGCTTACTCATTGGAGTGATATAGGAGATTTTTTGTACATCTTAAATAAAATAAAACTTCTGCTCTGATATCAACATATTATGTTACTTAAAGTTGCAAATGACTGGAACAATCATGGTCCAACTATATATATTTGACTCACATCCGTAATTCAGCTCCTCCATATAATCTGAGCGAACTACTACTCATGCCTGTAAATTCAATTTATTCTTAATTATAAACGAATTTTGGAGCTTTTAAATCTGTAATATCAATAATATACTTAATAATGGAGGATGCGTTTTGTCAGGTCAGGTTTTTACCTTCGCCTTCTCTGTATAAAGTGACCATGAATACAAAAATGAGACTAGAGAGTTACACTTTTTTTCGTCTGCAAATTTCTCAAAAGTGGGTAAAACATATCAAAATATTTGAGGGTATTTATTAACTACAACCCGTGACCCTGATTAAAACGGCGTTGAAATGACAAAATGAAAATGCCGCCATCTAGTGAAAAAAAGGACAAAAACCACTTTGCACACGTAAGTCATGACCTTTCTGTGCGGCCACCCGCCCCCCCCCCCGTCATTGGACTTGGTATTTAATAATAATCACAAAGTACGAAAAAGGCATCTCAAATTATTTCAAGTTCTCCTTAAGTTTTCAAAATAAAACGGCTGCAATACTTTCTTTCTTTTTTATCTTGTCCCCAACCATGCAAATATTGAAAATTTCCAAGCAAGTCTCGATCAGTCTTTGAACAAGAAAAACATGCAAGTCTCTTCATTTAAATTCCCCCCAATGAAACACTTAATTATTTTGTAACTGGACATTTCAAGTTCAGTTTAAGATATCCTCTCTTCCATTTTCAAACGTTAAACACTTCACACAATGGTATTAACCATCATATCTGCATAATGCTTTTGTTTTCAATGCGCGTTTTTACCCGTTTCCAACAGATATCGTAGTTAATAAATATCTTCAAAAACCAGTAATAGTGTCCAACCACTTTTAGAAAGTTGCAGACATAAAAGTGTAATTGTTTTTTGTCCACGCTGAATAGTCATTTTCGTACTTATAGCGTCACCTATTTCCTAGAAATTCCAGTGAGCCATCGGTGTTGTTGTGATGGCGTCAAGTGTTTATGTTTTGGTACTAGGGATAGACACATACCTGACAAGTAAATGAACCAAACGGAATAGCACTTTCTTTACGTAGGCACGAACTTTAAAGATGATTAAGATCCGCAAATATTTGACAAGGCATGGGAAATGAAAACGGTTTAGGAAACGTCTGATCATAGTCATCATACTAATGGGTACTTGGAACCGAAGGAATTTCATACCGAGTGATGACGTAGGTGATTTCTGGAACTGAGATTCTTTCACAACCTAGAGACCAGCTAAAACAGATAAAACCTTAGTGACCATATACATTTTATCATCACACACAGTTATACATAAAAAGTATTAAAGTGATTAGGTGTAATTAACCGCCATTTGAAATACAAAAAGTTAAAAAAAAAAAAAAAAAAAATTTTTTATTTGTTTTTGTATCGTCCTGGGCAAGCCTTGCAGGAGGCAGATACGATCCACGATTCTGTATGTCCTGTCTGTGGCAATGTTTCCTGTATGTTAAAGTTCATTCAACGTTTTATCAATTGCTCTTGCAATGGACATTTTAACCTCTAATACGTGGATTTTGGATTTTGTCCTGACCGGAATGATAATCTTTACAAGAAATTTTACCACAATACGCACTCTATAAAATAAATAGCGCTATATTTGTATGGTGTTTTTGTTCATACGGTCATTTTTCTGTCATAACTGTGTGAAAACCGTTGCTGTACAGAAATTTTACCAGTAAACAAGTACTTTTGAATGCCTTGTAATTTCTGTCCCACAAAATGTGCGGTTAGGAGGCGCACTAAACCACGAGCGTGCATGGAATGACGCATATCTACTCGTACATCGTTGGTGCATGTGGGATAGGCCTTTCGGTAAAAAATGATTTCCGGTAGAAGGAAACCCAAATTCAGTATTGCCACAAAAACCTCAGGTCATGGTGCACTGTAGAGGCTGCATGTCAAGAACAGTATGTCATCGTAAGGTTGACGATCACATCCAAAGGTCATTGAGGTTAAACTTGTGCAGATGGAGTGAAGGGACAAGGTGGGGGTCGCGAAAGCAGGCAACCTAATGGTTGGAGAAAGAACGCCTCTGAACATGTTATATGTTTTACAGATAAATTAAAATCTCAATTTTGAAATCCATAATTTCGGAATCAAAGAACTGAGGCTGTTGCAATGTCATTGCACTAAATTACTATGCTGCTCAGTACACTACCTCGTATTTTTTAAACTTTGATATCAAATATCTATTGGGCAAACCAAGCTTCCCACTTACACAGATTCTACTGTCTGATCTGGTCAAAATTTAAATTTTGAATTAAAATCAAATTAAATATCGTGCAACAAGTCTTCAGAAAAGTTGCAAACATACAAAAGTTAAGAGAAACCAACGTTCGGGTTAACGTTTTTCTCATAGAATAAGTGTATGACAAATAAATACAACTGTCTCGGGACAGTGTATCTCAAATCGTTATTCAATTCAACAGCAGGTAGGAAACGCTAATAGTAGGGTTTTAAATTAGAATCCTATTATCGAGTTTGGGGAAGAAGGTTTGACGAGTGTTTATAGTTTGAGGGTTCTGATTCAGATTTTTGAGTCCAACCTCGTGATAGTGGGAACATGTAAAATAAGGGAAAAAAAAGTAGTACAGCGGAATTTGAAATTAAGTCAAATTGTGGTTTAAAATGCATGCCAAACCATTGATCTCGTTTTAAGGATTAAAACATACTGCAAGTAAAACTTGCAAGATTCCCCTAAGCGGCGAGCAAACTGGCAAGGAAGAAAAGGGGATAAAAAAAAGTATAGTTTGTCTAGTTCCGACCTTTAGTTAAACAGGTAAAATGATTTTGTTGATGGAATTG
>JAMKCH010039277.1:0-14825 GCA_023653785.1 Ophioderma brevispina
GAGGTAAAATGAAGGTGGTGAAAATTGCCCTCTATTTATGCAGGGTCCGGTGAAATTTATAAGAGACTACATCGATGTCTGCCCTAGTATGTTAGTAAGAAAATCAATAACCTTGGAATTAGGAAGCTCTCATTTTCAAGTTTTTTTAAAAGTATAATTAATAAATAATAATGATTTTAAATTCTTATAACACCCAACAAATCCACCAAAGTAAATCTACTGTGATATATTGTGTACATTTTTGTAGGGACATACTATATATGAGTATGGGTTTTCTTTATTCGATTATATGAATTCTTGCTTGGAGTTTAAATAACAAATGATGACTTGATATTATTTAAAGGCACAGTGCACTGTTTGGGAATTACTTGCAACTAAATTTGGATTCCTAACCACTTTATTATTTGTCAAAATATCATATGTACCTTCAAAAGATTTATTCAACCTCCTTAGGCACTCACTACCCATCCGTAATCGGATGTTTTTTAGGGTATGGGACAATTTGTTAACAAAGTTGTTTAAAGTTGGCTTGTTGTTATTCAAAGTTTGTGCTGTTCTCACATTTGGGCACTAACTGGAAAAAAAATCACTTTTTGAATTTTTCAATCCCCTTTTATATAATTCCAGAACCCACTATTCTTGTGTAAGACTGCAGGTGCGTAGCCGCCCAGAGGTTCTAGGGGGAAATTCTGGTAGATGCAAAAAATGTCCATAGAATGCAAAAAATGGATGATTTAGCATGATTGTCCATCTTTTCCTTCCCGATCCCCCCTAAAAAATATCTGAATATCTGAACGGCTCTGCCCCCTCTGTCACTCTCCTGGCTATATGTAACCAGCATACCCAGCGGGATAGGAGGCCGCACCATCACCCAAGGGTCTGCACAAAATTCTATCGCCTATTTTAAGTATCCAGAAGTCTGTCGCCCCCAGGAGGTCCTCCGGACCTTGGTACCCCCTTGCTATGGCCCCTTTATATTCAAGTGTTAGATTTGACCACACTTACCATGCTCCTGGAGCATTGGTTTTGGCAACCGTTCCAGAGCTGAGTTATTCATTATATTGATGCTGACTAGTGCTTTGGACGTGTAAACCGTTTTAAAAACGTGTACACTAAGGGAAGGGTCACTACACGTTTAAAAAATTCAACTACCAACGTGTACACGTCATAAAAATCCTAACTTTTTCAGTATTATTTTAATTGCTTAATCCAATTTTCACCAACATTGAAAAGTTAAGTTAAAAGTTCCAATGCTGCCCATAGAAATGGGTTTCTGCTTTTATTGAAACACAGGAATCCCCAGTTTACCAAGTTTCTTGTACGTGCGAGTGTAATCTGTGTATAGACCGTGTTACTGTATTATTCTATGGAAAGATAAACTACCGGTTACTAATCAGGGGTTGGGATCCAGAATTGAACAACGTCAAAATTACCGTGGGGCCGGAAAAGCTGAAACTTTCCAACATGGGCTATTTTCCAAGATTTTTGCAAATACCGGGGCTGTGTGCCCCCTCCCCTGGATCCGCGCCTGACTATCAGCCAAAGGGACCAACTTTGAGTCTTGGTAACAAATATGTAGTGCCGCCCATATGATTCGTTGTTGGGGTCCCTTGGGAATATATTCAAACTGCTTTAGTTTGGATAAAACATAACCTAGGTTAGTATGTATATAACACCATTTTATGGTTCATGTTACTGAATCCTCAACCGATTTATTGAATGAAATAAAGAGGTAATGAATGTGGCCCTACTAAGTATAAGGGGTATTTTATCATTTTTTAAGTAGACCATGCAGAGTTTTCTCAAAAAGATAACCTTATCATCCCATTTCTCATTGGAACTTGTAGCAAATGTAGACCATACAGATTTATTAATTATAATCAATATACTCAATAATGCAATTTTTTATATATGGGGCAAATCAATAGATTGGATCCGTGGATCTCCCCGAAACTGCAGAAAAAATATCGCCCATATCGATTGGTCAGAGAACCCTGATCGGTTAATCTCAACCAATGAGAATTTGTTTGGGGAAGAAGATATTCAACTGTCTCTATTATCAATGTTGCAATTTTTGTTGATTTTGAGAGATGGATTATTTTTATCTGTAATAAACCAGACATTGAACTACCACCCGCACAAAAATGTGAAAGAAAGTTGAAGCCAGACAAAATACTAAAAACAAACAAATAAACTGTTGGTGCCATGATAATCTATTTTTAAACATTGCTAACTGCTGTTCACAAACAGAAAAAATAATTTGGTGTAAACTTGTTAAATTCATCACACCTGACTCGTGTTTGTTAGTTTAGATTGGTCTTTTTCTGCTTCTGCTTCAAAAATTATCAACAGTGAAATTTAATGTGGTCAAACTGATGTCTATGTGGCCACATCCATGACTGCCTCAAGGTGGAATATTTTCCATTGGGAATTGACAGGAATCAGCATTGCATTAGACACTGCAAAACAACTTAATTTCTTGTCAAGGAATTTTCACAAGTGGGTAAAGGCACATTTTTTTTGCACAGAATTTGTTGTGAAGTTATGCTTACCTAAATAAAGTTGCATTGCAACAAGTGGGCTTCGCCACGTGAATCAGCACCCCCACTGTGAATATTTAGGTAAAATCTTCCAGGCCTAGGGATCTGGATTTCAAATGGAATAACCTATTGGTAACTACATTTCAAAATCATTCGTCGCTGGGAATCTCTGATCCCATGCGTCGCATATCATATTGCCCATGTGTACGCATGCTCATTCTAAATAAATTCAAAGAAAAGGAGTATTTTTCCCACTCTGTTCGCGAAACTTTGATATCCATTAATTCAGAAATGGCCTAGGTGGTTTTCAGAGGGCAGTGTCCTTGGAATGGAAAAAAGGAAATATTTCAAGAACCTATCAACCAGGGCCGTAACGCAGGATTAATTTTTGGGGGTACGGGACCCTGCAAAAGTGGCACTTTTTTACGCAAAAGTAACCTTTTTTGGAAAAGGGACCCTTAACCCCCCTAATCCTGGTCCTTTTATTTTTATCACCAAAAAGTGTGACTTCGAGTCAAAATTTATATAAATTTTGGACCAAAAGTGACCTTTTTTTCCCTTTTGTGGAATTTTTGGGGGGGGGTGCGAACCGCACCTCCCCGCACCCCCCCCCCTGCGTAAACGGGCCTGCTATCAAACACTTTTGAGCCAGGAAATTTCCATGTTTTTCCCCGATTGGTGGTGGTGTGAGGGGATCATTTGTACAATCAAAATGTAAGTGACGTGACTGGCAAAATCATTAATGTAATTCATACACGATAAGGATTGCCTAAGTGTGGGACAAATTAGTTTAAAATTGTCCCCCCCGGAAAATGCCCTTGTTGTTTTGCACAAATAGGGTAGTTTTTTAAAAATGTCCTTGAATTGGTAAAAAAGGTTATCTTTTTTGAAGCAAATTGTCCTATGTTTTCCACAAAATAGGGGGTATTTTTTCAAAAATTGTCCCTTGAAAGAATGCAGATTTCAGAATATGCAAATTTTCAGAATGAAGCATGTGTTTACACCTTTTTCGCCTTGTTTCAGGTGCTCTAACCAACTTCATTCACTGTTCACACGTCTGATACAAATGTCACAGATCATATCAGGCAGAAATCATGTGCAAGGAGTGGAGCATATTCCCCCTCCCTAAAACTCACGAATAGCAATACCATGGCAAAAGTTCATTTTGTAATCAGCACCTCATTTTGATGCGTCTAATTCCACCTGGCCTATGTCCATGCTTGCAGCCTTCCAATAGCAAGTTCAAAAAATTCCACTCAGGCAGCACATAACCACTGCACCTGACCACAAGAGGTATTTGTGGTTTTATACCCAGACTAGCATGGCTCCTAGATCCAGTGTGCACATCAGACCACCAAGGAGTATACCAATTATTTTTTTTATTGAATCTTTCTCTAGACAGGGTATCCCCTTCAATGCTAAAGCACTGATTTCAAACAATGTTCAAAATAATTGAGAATATGTCAGTCAAAAAATTAGCAAGTTGGTCGGTTCTTAGCAGACAGCCTTGAACAAGGCTACGCCTTTGTATACAGGGTGACCCCACCGGGCCTCTGATTGTTTTCATGGGAGAGTATAGATTCCAAATACACACCCCACCTGTATGGAAGATTCTTAAACAGCTGTGAAAATGTAAGCAATTTCATTGGCTGATGCCCGGGTTCAATTCGACAATTGAATCCAGTTAGTACGAGCTGCGTATTGATGTTATTGTTAGGTTGAAGCGCTCGTGTCATACCGCGTTTTGCTGGGTTCGCGTGCGCCTGCCAACGTTGCGTCTCATTGCGTTTGATCGTTGTGTTCAACGGGTTGTTGATGTTGGTCACTGGGTGGTGGCAGTCCGTTATGGTTGTATTTTAAGCCGTAACGTATCGCGAAATTGAGTTAAAGAGGACCCATCCTTAAATGATAAAGCTGTTAAGAATGAGATAAAGGTATGAGTTTGGGAACAGGTACTCTTTACGCGAATTGAATACCTACGATACCATATTTTTGCAGGAGAACTCAGCCTCCGGCCTTGTTCTTCAACTTAAAATAATGGTATAGCCTTGGTTCGTCCGTAAAAGAGAGTACCGGTTATCAAAATCATACCTTTATTCTCTAATTTTAAATAAAATAAATCTTCCCCACTCAGTGGAAGATTAACAGAAAATTTTGTTGAGGGAATGGGCCATAAAATGGATTATCATGAAATTCACTTGGTCGTGAAGAAACATGTGAGTCTGCTAAACGAAGGTGTCTTTGGACAGTCTTTGAACAATTCTAGCCATGAAAATAAGCAAGATTTGCAGTATCAGTAAATTATTACCATGTATGTGTATATTTACATTGCGATTGCCATAGGGTGTAAAATTGGTTTTGAAATATTGAAGTATCACACACTCCACATGAAGTCTACCTGAGTTGGGAATTTAGTCTGCATAATTAATTTTAAGGCTGTCGCTAAGCATGAGCCAACATACTTCTTGAACCTGAGCATTAGTAATAAGTTAGAATCAGTTGACTATTTTTTTTTACAGAGAAGAGCAATTTTTTTTCATTATCTGAAATTTGAATTTTATTGGTTTGTTTTCAGTTTGGCTGCATGTCAGAATCATATTTTTGCCTGTTTTGCTCAGTTTTCTCATAAATGGCAAAAACGTTTGATTAATATTTGTTAAAATTGCACCTATTTGTCAATCTTATGAAATATTTTGAGATGGTTCAAATACTGTGCAGGTTATGAATATTAATGAGCTCATTTACATATTTTCAATAAAATGTGGTTAAACCATGGTTTTAGGGGCCATCTTAATTATGACCAGGTAATTCTTTAAAAAAATGCAAAATTTATTTGTTTGCAAAATAAATAAATTGCAAATTAAATAAATAAAAATAACACAAAATATAAAAATCTTTAAAAAGTAATCATATACAAAGTAAAAAAATAACAAAATAGATAAATTAAAAAACTCCTAAAATCAAAAATAAACATTACAATTGTGTGATTCAGTCTCGCATGTTGTATGTTCAAGGGCAATCAAATGATCAGACTTCCAAGAAGGAACAAATATGTTATTTAAACTCAAACAGTCACGTCTAGGATTGAATGCTATTCCTTATTGTATACAAAATGCCCTGACCTCCTTTACTCACAACTGAATGTTCAAAATACACTGTGTACACACCCTAGTATGGATTACATTCTATTGTACATTGTATACTATTTACTCTAATTGCACGAATTATTCCTGATACTTCCTCAAATTTTCTTTTGAATTGGTCAGATTTATTTTATCCACAAAGTATTTCAATGATCTACAAGACCATTTACTGTGATTTTGGCTGAATTCTTTCCAATTATAATGTTACAATCTAAAATATCTGAAATATGGATTTATGGTTAGGCCGCGAAAGTAAAAAAAAACCTGTTATATGGGTGACAGATCTTTAAAGTAGGGTCTGTTGATCAGACTTTTTTGGGGTTAACTTGATCAGAGCAAGACTTGGAAATCACTTTTTTCCCCAAAAAAGGCACTTTTTTACTGTGGCGGGAGGGCGAATGGGCTGCAAAAGCATTAATCCATTCTACAGACTAAACCGATTACTCAATGAACTTCTAACATGGCACGGTGATAGAACACGATGCGTCGATGAGGTCATATGCTCTACTTTTTGGACAGGTTATGAATATTAATGAGCTCATTTGCATATTTTAAATAAAACATGATTAAACCACATTTACGGAGGCCATTTTAATTATGCACCACACAATTTTTGTTTACTGTATGTTTTATGTGTGTGTACATGTATGGTTTTTTGGTTAGTTTAATAATTTGGATACAGTTAACCGGCATTTAAAACTTGAAAAAGTTGCTCAAATTTAAACTGCACTTGGAAAACAATCATAGGTGGCATGGTTCTCATTGTTTATTCGAACTGGAATAATCACTCTTGCAACCAATAAATTTTGCTACCTACATGTAATTGTACAATTCTCATATGTTACCATTTAAGTACTGAAAAGAGGGGGGGGGGGGGGGGGGGGGGGGGGGGGGGGGGGGGGGGGGTGGGGGGGGGTAAAAAAATTAAGGGGGGGGAAGGGGGGGGGGGGGGGGGTGATAACTTTTCGCGCGGGTAATTTTTCGTGTTTTCGAGATTTTTAACTTTTTGCTTATTTTAATTCGCTCTTTTCAGCTATCCTACCTAGACCTACACACAAAATAAACATTTTGTGGGTTTTTAATTTTGTGCTAGCTTCACAAGGAAGCTGAAAAGTCGCAAAATTAATGTAGTGTGAAAAGTTCGCACTTTAACATTAATTTCCATTATAAAAGTCTTTTGTATGGAGATTGTGGTATGTCTGCTGGCATCAACTGTCAATACCTTGTGTCAATTGCAAAAAAGTACCATAAATCTTGATAATGGATACTTTAAGATTGAGCAAACAAACTTTTTATTACAGCAATAGGTTATGAGTTGTCTTTCAGTGAAATATTTGCCAATTGTATGGTATCGTGGTTGCGTATCATTATCAAATAGTTGTGCTTTATTTTTTGCTTGCCTGAGTGGTGCAGGCTGACACTTGAAAAGTTCAGGTACAAGCCAGAGCGCAGTTGGTGTACAAAGTTCACTCCAGGGGGTGACGGATGGGGAATCTCTGTACCGACTGATTGGTTCAATAGTAGAGAATTGTAGAGGATAATTTGGTACTCAGTCGTAGTCAGTGGTAGTAGGTGGATCAGTAATTAACACTCTTCAATATCAGTAATGTGATGTTTGAACTAATCCCAGGCCAAGCACTGACACTGGATAGTAAAGATATGTATGTCATTACAGTTAAGTGTCAATCTTTAGAAACGTTTTAAATAAAAAATAGGAGAATTAGCTTAATATTAAATTGAATATCTAACTGTCTTACATCAGGTTTATGAATCTCAGAGTTTATAACCTATAATCATCATATGGAATCAGATTATCGTATTTGTATATATTTATTGGAAAGCCCCCACGACCCTAGGCCCAAGCTCAAATGGGCTTAAATTAGTGAACTCTCCCCCCCCCCCAACTTTACAATATTTATTTTGAGTGTAAAGATAAATTTAAAAAAAAAACACATAAGTGCTTGGTGTACTGTGTAATAACAAATTCCTTATCATGAAACAGGAGCAAGCAAATTAATTGCAAGTCATCTCCATGAGATATTTATTTCAACCTTCCTTGATTGCAAAGCTTTTGATGAAAAACAAATGAATTGTTTAGTTTTACCTGTTCCTTTCCTAATGTGTAATCCCGTTGGTATAGCATGCTTTGATTCGATTCTAACTACATTTTTGGTCATGTAAACCATGAAACCGTGCAATAAAATTTTGCGACCAGTGGTACCGCCACCGTCAAAATAGTTGTCCCCCCTGCGGGTTCGGGGTTTTAAATTGGGGGCCCCCCCCCCCCCCGATGGTTCCCCTGCATGTCGTAAAAGGCGACTAAATGGGGCCCCCTGCAGGTTCGGGGTTAAGAATTGTCCTCGATGTGGTTCCACCTGCATGTCGTAAAAGGCGACTAAAATGGGCAACTCTTCTGTTATTTGAACAAACGGGTTTTGTATTTACATTAGGATTATATTATAAATGTGTAATGATTTCGACTGTAATTGTATTATTAAGATGTTCTGTTGTATTACTCGTTTAAGTACTTGTAGCTTAAAAATCAATTAACATAACATGAAAACAAACAATTTTATCAATTACATTGTCATATGTAAGCCCACCTTATTTATTTATTTTATTTTTTTGTAATAGTAAATAAAAGTAAGCATGTATATGGGTTTCTACTGTATAATTGTTGATGTAATTTAAAATCATCAGTTGGGCTCAAGCCCAAGTGAATTGGAGCCATTTATAAAATTCGGCCTACACGTATGAGACAATCTATTTGTCCTTAAAGGGGATCTCGTTTGCCTGTTCTGCTGTGATTGTCGATTATCTTTATTTGAAGTTGAAGTTTTTGCTTGGTACATGGATGGATTGATGACTTTGTCGATCAAGTCTATATGTTATGATGTGTATAAATTTATCAGTATATCTTTTAACTTGTTTTTTTTTTTTTTTTTTTTGAAATGTCCCCCCCCCCAAAATGGGGTTTTCTAAGTGTATCTTTGCAATTAGTTGGTTTATCGTGTTTTATACATGGATAGGTGATGTTCTGGTTCTCACGTATGATGTGTCATCTGTTTGTAATTGTTAATTGTAATTTGAATGAAATGCCGTTTTACTATTGTGTTTTTTTTATTATTCATGTTTTTTTTTAAATGACAAATGTATGACCCATATAACACAATTGTGTATTGTCTTAAACTTTAATACTCACTCACTCACTCCCTCAAAAAGCTTATTGAATACCTCATCCCTGTTCAAAATCAATCCTATTATTACTATGCCCGTGAACGGGGCATAGTATTCTTACTTATTCTAGTTTAAGTCTTCCCCTTATTCCGACCATCGCTTTTTCGCCTTCTTCTGCCTTCTTCTGCCAACGGCTTGGGCCATATTGACCAAAATCGGTCCTAAGAACCACTGCCCCAAGCATACATCAGGGGTGTACATCGTTTGACCTTTGACCTCTCTAGGGCAAAAGAGGTCAAAAACTCAAAATCTTTGGAAGCCTACCTCTTCTACAGATAAGGTACGCTACTGCTGAAAATTCTGCATGAGCATCGTCATTGGTCAGTGTATACAGCTGTACACAGACGTCATATCGGAACTCATTAACATTCAAAATGGCGCATTATCTAAATTAATTGCAAAAATGCTATCTCCAAATCGATAACACTTGGATAGTGATGTCTGTGCACACAAGTTGTGCGGATAATTTCGGGACGAATCATGTTACAGAATATTTGCCCCAGGGTCACTGTAAGATATGCAAATGAGCTATTAATATGAAAAACGCTTAACTCATCAACCAAAGTAGATATTTATGTCAAATGTGTTACAGAACCACTGGGAAAGCTCATTTCTTAGTCACATAATGGGTCAAAGGTCAAAATGTTGTCATCTAGGGGTCATATAAAAGAAGCTTAATTGACATACTAGCTATGCCATCTTGTAGGCATCAGAAAATGAAAAAGTATCCACAGTAACCCCGCTCTCTAAGAGCCATGGCTTAAGGGTCAAAGGTCAATATGAGTTCATCATACTCGGGCCATAGTTCCTGGATTGTCTAGTAGTATTATTATGCTTCAAGGATTGACAGTCCTTATCCAACAAAGCAATTAACAATTAAAATAACCCATCGGTGAAAGTGTACAGATCTGTGTATATAGCTGGGGAGCGACATACCGGGAGTTCAAACAAAAAACTGCCCAGCAACAACTCGCTTAAACCTCGATGGGCGCTTGCACGCATACATGTCATGAGTGTGGCGTGACCCTAAAGCGCATTTGCGCAGTTTGTTTTGCACCGCGATTCGGGATTCCTGGGCTTCCCCTTTGTTTCAAACCACGACGTGATGTCAGTCCGCTCCCGGCTATATCAGAAGAAATGGATCAGCCAGTATTTAAAAATGAGTTAGTACACTTTCTGAAGAAACCTTGATTAAATTGACACTAATTCAGAGTGGTTTCACATGTTAAAGGCTTACTCAAGATTTTTCAAAATATATTTTTTTTTGTAAAATTGAAAAATTAGTCATCTTGACTATAGATAGTCCCTCAACACCACGCACCTCTAATATGAAAGACTTCGCTTTGACTAGTTATTTCACGACAGTGATTATGCATGGACAAGCATTATAAGATGCAAAAAATTGATTTTGTTTGAAAATTGAGTGTGCCCTCATCGGGAAATCTCGCAGTCCAGCCTTTAATTGACCACAAATCAGGCCATGATTTATATCAGAATGACTGTTATTTGCCCATCACCGTCGTACACTCAGTTACCTTATGCAAGTTAATTTCCTTTTTAAATAAACATACAACTTTTTCATATTACAGAAAAAGCAAAGAGGTCACTCACTCATTGCTTCATTTTCTGTTGACTATGTTTTGATATTTACGTATTGATTCTACACACCGTGGACTTCCACCGAAGGATACACCCCAATTACCTTCCTTGGGATCATATCATGGGTGGTCAGTACAGGAGGAAAACATATGAAGACAATGCGCTTGAAAATAATCCGTGTACCAGGTGCTTTTGTTATTGTTATGCAAATTAACTCGTGGCGTGTTGTCACAGTAGAAATTAACGATGGAACCTTGATAGAACAAAATCTAAACCTGTCAATAAAAGACCCCCACTAATGATTCTGTTGTTGGAATTACACGGTAGTTGGTGGATCATCGTTTGTATGTGGTTGGAAAGATGTTCTGCAGATAACATTGTCATGTGAGTTCAATAACGTTGTAATTCTTAGCTGCCGCTTAAAATCGGGTGGGGGGGGGGGGGGGGGGGTTAGGACATGCCCCCTAACAGCTACTTTCGGCGTAACCAGAGTGCTAGTCTTATTAAAAGTCTACGGTATGAGGGGGCACTCTTATGCATATCGAATGCATCACCCAACTGACTGAAGGCCTGCCTGGTCATGAATATTAAATCTATGAAGCCCCCCCCCGCCCACCCCCCCAAACACCCCCTCCCCCCCCGAAAAGAAAGATGTTATTGAGTATTGCACTGTTTGGGTCAGAGGGTTTAATCCACTAACCTTAACGGATTTTGACGTCAATTTTCTCTTAAATTATCATGATTTATTAGATCTTTTGATCGAAGGTTTAAGAGCTGATCTTGTATTCACTGAGAACGAGACTGCCATAGTATGCACGTAGCGTTCCCCAAATTACCGTTGGAAACCCATGCCCAAATCAGGAGATCGCATCTTACCCCCCTGTCTGAAGTCTTGGCTCTTATGGTGGTGTGTCTTTGGTAGGAAATTTCTAATCCTAGGCAGGGGTGTGCAACATACCTTTAATTGGAAACAATTGCTTTCACCGACTTCACAAAACCCAAAAAAAAGAGAAACTTGGGCAGAAATGTAGAAACTGACTTGTGGGAAACATGAAAATTAAATTCTGTGAAGTCCTTTTCAATATATTTGCAATGAAAT
Source organism: Ophioderma brevispina (assembly GCA_023653785.1). NCBI lineage: Eukaryota > Metazoa > Echinodermata > Ophiuroidea > Amphilepidida > Ophiodermatidae > Ophioderma > Ophioderma brevispina. The sequence goes on from JAMKCH010039277.1 coordinate 11,619, forward strand.
TCCCTCCAAAGCTTTCTTCTGCTTTTATTGTGAACCATCACTTTCATTATAACCCTTTAGGCGAGATTTCTTACAAACTGTAGGCCCCACTTTCTACACTTCCACATTGAAACCAATATTTTCAGAAGCCCCCATTTGTCCTCTCGTCTGGTAAATTTAAAAATTACCTTTGATTAGTTCAGAAAATTGTGATATCTCCTTTAGGGTGGGTCAAAAGATCAGGCATAAATCGTAAAAAGGTGGAATCAATGTGGAATAAATTCCCGTTCTATGGTTACAATGAGTCATGATTTCGTGCAATTAGCTATGTACCTGATAATTTACATGTGCTCAAATGTGTTGTTATGCAATGGCTTTTAGTCTGCATTGCTATGGGCTATAGGGAGTTGTTACCTGATCTGATTTATTGTAGTGTTTCAACACTAATCATCATGCACTTATAAGAAGCAAATGTTGAAATTCCCATTTCATCTCAATCATCATTCCTGACTATTGTAAGTGAGGAGATTTAGATACATACATTGTAATATATATTTTGCTTAGCTTTTAGTGGATGGGGAGGGGTAGAGGGAGACGATAGGTAGGAAGGGGGGATGGGGAAAATTTGGGGGAGGATAACTTGCACTCTGACAATGATCCATTTATTATTACAGGGGCTCTGAAAGACAAGTGCAATCCCACCTATACAGACTACACTGGAACAATGGTAACCAACCTTATGTCCACAAGTAATGATCAAACTGCCTACAAAAGTGAGATTCTTCTTTTTTTTGTTCCTTGCCTCGTTTTTCTCAAAATCATCATAATTACCCTCAACTATTAAAATACTTCACCCGGACTCAAGCGAGTGCTCAATTAGCATGAAATTGTGATTTTTAAAGCATAAAAACACATGTTTCATACGTGAGTGTAGTCGTATCCTTGTGATCAGATATTTGTGGTCAACAATATGCACTCACTATCGGAGACTTGGAAGCCAATTTTTACACCCAAAACTAGACTAAATATATTTCAAGTCCCAAGATTTAAGAGTATGGAGGCGCTTGCATACTAAGATACTTGTAACTATATGGTTATTTTTACTCGTATTCAATTCAAGTACACCCCTATACTTTAGATATTGTGGGGATGATCCTTCTAATACGGTGAAGGAGTGGTCCTACCAAACAAGCTTCATGATCCCCACTGGCCCGAACCCTTTATATGTAGTGCTTATAGGCCTAATAAAGTGGTTTGTCAGTGGCATAACCGATGGGGGCAGGGGTGGGCAAGTGCCTTCTGCTCAGAAACCTTTTTCATGCCAGTCCCCCAAATGAACTGTTTGTACAGTGTCTCTAATAGTCCATTTGTCTACCTCTGTGCAGTGATGTCACAACCTTGACGCAGTTTTTACGCACACGTCAGGATATGCAGTCTTTGTGCATGCCTGTAAAAACGCCTTCGCTTTAGGCCAGCGGGGGTGGTTTACTGGTGCGACCATCAAATATCGCGCTGACGTCAATGCACGGAGGAAGGGAAACGGAGTATAGATGGAGGAGGACCCAAATTTGCCCCTCAGAATATACCTCGGCGCCCTTCTGCCCCCCCCCCATTTGCAAATTAAGGTCTGTTTATGCCACTGGTGTTTGTTGTGAACTTGAACCATCATTTTTCAATTCTCTTTTATCATCTCACCCCTTTAATAAAAAGAGAGTATGGCAGAGTGAGATTTGATTGATTTGTGCTTGCCCAGACAATCACAGGAATACAGCATAGCGATTTAACACTTTACAGACAGACAGTAATGACTTTACCATCCTGTACCTCTTCACCACCAGTTGACCCATTGCCATTGTGTGTAGTCATTGCTGCACTTTGATCATCAGAAATATGATTTAACAGAATGGGGCACACCACTAAATGTAGCATTTTGTGTAAAGGGCACACATCACTAAATCACTCCAGATTTGGTGTAACAGTAATAATAATAATAATAATGACGCCTTTATAAAGCGCACTATGCAAAACACCTCAGTGCGCCTAACACAAACGCTAAAATTACAGATACAAATCATTTTAAATTAAATATACAATAGTAGCAATATCATAAAAAAACCATTACATGTTAAAAAGCAGTTAGTTCTGTAGTTTTTTGTATTCATTTGTTCGGTATCAGTTAAGTTCAGTTAGTTTTTTACATGTTAAAAAGTAGTTGGTTCTGGTAAAAAAACAAAACCTGTGTGAGATATTTTGCAGTCCGTTGGGGACTGGTTTCCAGTGAGGATGGTATTTTATAATAAAAGTGAAAGAGTATAGCTTGATCATCATTGAGATTATCAAAAAAATTGGAATCTATTCTGTGTAGAAATTAGGCCCTTGACTTCCGGCCCTGGTCGAAAGCGGCTATGAGGTGTACATGGTCAGCTCAAAATAGTGATGGTGCTGTTCATATGCATTTTTCTTAAAATCCATACTAGAATTATATCAAAATTGCGAGTTTCAGTTGTGATCAATACGGAAATTGATTCAAAACATTCAAAATATTGTCACGCGGGGTGCAAATCAGAGAGCCAGGAGTGCCAGCTGAAATTTGTGGTGCTGCTTTAGTGCATTTATCTCAAAAGTTCAACTAAAAATTTATCAAAGAAGGCATTTTGAAAATTTAATTTTTGCATTAGTTTAAGATGTTCATGCAAGCAAAATCTAAAAAAATATTGCCACATGGGGTGGAAATAAGAGTATGAATCATGGCATATTTACGTGCATTTCAATGGGAAAGTTATTTAGTGGTGTGCCCCCTTCCAAGAGTTATTTTGTGGAGTGCCCCCAGAAGAGCTTCAGGCTGCTGTGCAGGATTTTCCCTCAAGAATTTTAAAGGGCAGTAGAGGGAGGAAACAGTAGGAGCAATCTTGGGAGGGGAAAGTGGTATTGGGATTCAGTATTGTTAAGAGTAGCCTACCAGTGGTGATCAAGTTATTTTATTTTGGGGCTTGAGTTAACAGAAGGCATTGGATGCATAAGCCTGTATTCTCAGATGATGTTTAAAGGTGTAGCTGAACACTTGTTTATTTCTCAAGCAGAAGGTGGTTATAAAGGATATCTTTTGAATTGCACTATTTTGGTAGTATGGAAGGAAAAAAGTAGGAACGAGAGATCATTCATCTGCATTTATGTATAATTTCTGTCTTTAGCAGTTAAAAAAATACAATGTCAGCTACTTGATTCTCT
>JAMKCH010039278.1:0-14125 GCA_023653785.1 Ophioderma brevispina
ATTACAATTCTAGTCTAAAAGGATATTTGGATAGTATGTCATTTCACACTTCTCAAGTTTATGATTAATCAGCTGTATGGTCGTTTTTTTGCTGTGCTAATCAACGATTGTTGTGGAAATTCATAGTCTTGTTTTTCTTCACCGGGAACATTACGACATTCTTGTTGGGTTTTTTAAACTAATTCCTTAATACTCGGGGATTTCTTACGCTATATAGTTTCTGGACCTGACCTTGGGCTAATTCTACCAAAGATTGTGTGTTGCAACACGTCACAGATAGTAAGATTCCATATTCATGGGTTATGCTTCTGTATTTGAGGTTAAATCGAAGGAGTCATCGACTGGAATTTATGATACTAGAACTCAATGCCGGGCACTTTCGATTGTCGTTGGTGAGACAAGCGATTCTAATGGGCTGCCACAGTGGAGGTATGAGACAGTGTTCTATGAGAGATGCGTCCCAGGATAGCAAACTGACGTGGGGCCGCGTCGTCACGGGCGCGTTCGCGCAAACCAACGTCAGCCCGAAGTTGGGAAAACGGTGGGGAAATTGGTCGGTAGATGGTCGCCAAACAACGTCAACTGACGTTGGAACAACGGTGGGGAAAAATCGGTCGTTTGATGGTCAGCAAACCAACGTCAGCCCGACGGTGGGGAAAAACGGGGTATATGGAAAATTGGTCGTTCGATGGGTCGGCCCAAACCAACGTAAGCAGGCGGTTGGAAAACAGTGGGGGACAAATGGTCGTTTTATGGTCGGCAAACCAACATCAGCCGAAGTGGGAAAACGGTGGGGAAATGGTCGTTGGATGGTCGACAGCCAACGTGTGATCGGGGAGAAGTTGGGAAAATGGTGGGGGAACTGATCGTTTTGTGGTCGGCAGACCAACGTTGGGCCGATGTTGGGGAAATGGTGGAGTGAATGGTCTGTTATGGTTGGTAGCCAACGTCGGGGTGAGTTGGGAAAAGGGTTTCTGTTTCTGTAGAGATACTGCATAACGCCTCCAAATGGTGGGGGGAACTGGTCCTTTTGTGGTTCGGCAGGCCAACGTTGTGGCAAGATATGTTGTCCCGCAGACATTATTAGATAAATATTTAATTAGGCCTAATTAATAAGGAAATAGTAGGCCTCTAGCCAAAAACGGGACAGAGCTTTCAGCAAAAATAGGGCCTATGCTTAGCAACATGGTGCGTAAAAAATAAAACATGGCATTTGGCCGTGACTATATTTTTCGATTTTGTGCACTTGTTTCACGTGTGATAAGCGGATTCCTTGAGCTTTTCGGGGTTTTTTCACATCTGTGAAGCTCTGTGACGTAGATCGCCATTTTTATGAGTCATTATTCTTTACTTAGTGTGTCCATACTGATGAAGCTTTTTACAATTGATTATTATATATTGCCTTTGAGACAAGCAGGAAAAGTTAGCTCAATGGCTAGTCGTCAGTCTTTAATACAAAGGTTCCTGGTTCGAATCACGGTCAAGGCGGTAAGTCGACTTTCAGTTAATATATAATAATATACCTAAACATAGATATGAACTATACTGGTGTACTAAGCTGCTGAAAAACCATAGGGAAATGTTCTTTTTTATTCATGTAGCCAATTAGTGATTTTATAACATATACAAACATCGTTTATTATGGGTTGGGATAAACGATGGCCCAATGCTGGCCAAACATTGGTCCAACGTCAACAAATACGGCGCATGTCCATCGTTGGGCCGACGGACAAAATGACGCTGGCCCGACGTCACTTGTCGACGTTGGCCCACCATCACGTGTGATGTTGCGCCAACATTGTCCCAACATTGTAAGCTACCTGGGGTATTATTAATGTATTTGGGTTATCGGGTAAGGCATATAACTTCTATTGTTTCTTGAGTGTGCATGATTAGTACCAAGTAGTGTGTGATGTCTTTGTGGCGCATTCGGGTGGTAATTGGTATTCATTACAGTACTTCAGCGGGGAGGTGTCTGGTGTGTTGTGTGCAAGCATCATATGGATGAGTTGTGTGAATATAATCGCCGTCATAATTCTGAAACAAATGTGGCATGTACGCGGCTGGTGGTTGCGTATTGGATTCCGGTGTCAAGCGTTCGGATAACACGTCAGGGGTTACAGCGCGTAGCCGGAATTTCTCAGAAGCACTGTCGAAGAGAATAGCGTTCGATTGGTTATAAGTGGTGAGCTTGTTCTGTAGGGTGCATTTGTGGATTTTTTGTATTCGTTACTAGTACTTATACTCAGCGGGGGGTCCCCCCCCCCCCCCCCCCGGGTTGGTGTGTGCAAGTGTATTATATTTGAGTTGTGTGAATGATATATCGCCATCATAATTCTGAATCAAATGGTAGCGCGCGCTGTATTGCGTATTGCAGTCCCGGTTTCAAGCGTTGTCTCACACTTCCGGGTTTACGCGGTAGCCAGAATTGAGTCAGAATCCACTGACGAAGAGTATAGGTCTCAGTACGAGTTTGGCCAGTTTGATGTTTTGAGTAACGCGTTAATTGTAATAGGTCTTGCAATTGTCTTGCATAATCAGTTTATGTGTCTCCTCTGCTACACACCACTTATAAGGGTGGGGGGCTCAGTTTTGCCAAATTTATGTCCGGTTGCAGTATGTATAGGTCATGTGCTTGGCAGTTACATGAGTTGTTACTTCCCTTACATATAGAGATGGGTTCTGTATTATGTCGAGTCGTAGTTGAATTGCTGAAGAGAGACTTATCTGCATTGGCGAGTATCACTTCGATATCCAATAGTACTAATTTTTTTAATACGTCTGCCTAGACAGGTTTCATATGTGCGATGTTAATTTAAGTCTGTTGGTGGTCATGTTTTTTAGTTGGGCACTAAAAAGGGTGATTTGTTGACCTTCTTAGTTCCCAAAAACATGTAACTGCTCGTAGTTTGTTATTTTATATGAGAAAGAGCTTGTTTTGGTATTATTTTTTCCTTGGACATTGCCTCCAATTTTGAAGCAAAAAATATGATTTAGTTTGTACTAAGTTACTGTAACTCGTTAAGCATAAAAAGTCGGGGTGGATCATGTGGCGGATGAGCATGTGGCGGAGGAGCACCATGCTACAAATGGGTGCTAAGGACAAACAAAGCATGATATTAGGTTCAAAAATCACAGGCAGGTCTAGGTTGTGATCCTCTTTACTTCAGTAAACTAAAAATCTAGAAAACAAATGTTTGTGACAAATCTGAAAAAGCGCCCTCGTGCTCCATTTTGATAAAAAAAGGCAATTTTCACAAAAACGCTTTGTCGAATTCTCTTCTAACTTTCACAATTGGATTGCTTTGCTGATTTTACATCTATTAACACATCTCAATCATGAAAATATGTCTATTCAGTACCAGATATAGGGAGAATAGAAGAAATCTCGCATTAATTTTGGACCACCCTGTATCTGTGTAATGGAAGTTATTTGTCCGATAAAATTTGTACATGGCTTGGGTTGGGTAATTTGTTAACTTTTATTATTTTTTGTAATTTATTATTGTATCATCACTGTATTTTAGGGGGCGACACCCTAAACTGAATACCTTTTCTTGCTTATTTTGCTTGTTACCAAACAACACCCCAGTATATTTATAGTCACACCCTGTATGATAAGCCAATGTATTGTTTCGAAATCTGTCAGAGTATAGCTTCAGAATATCTGTACTTTATAGGGGTAAAATGTACAGTTTAAACGTTTATAGCTCAAACCTGTAAATCTGTAGTTTGCCAACACTGCAATGCACGCAATTGGGTCCCAACTTAAAAAACATGACCTGGTGCGACTGTTGTTAAATTATTAATATTGGGTGGGGTGTCGAATCGTTTTTTGGTTTTTGGTCCTCATCGTAGGAGTACTCATTTACGTGTGTTTAGTTACTTAAAACCACTTAATCCTGGGACTCGTGGCTAGGCTTACACACACACCAGGGGAGTTTTAGGTGGAAAGATAAACAATCACTGACCTCCCGTCGGCAAACAATTGTGGGCACTGAGCTGATATCGGGTTGCAGTTTCATGATATACGGGCCTCGTGCAAGAAAGACACTCTGGCTAGAAAATCTGGCTAGGTCAAAATTGCTATGTCTCGCTTATTTTGAGAATAGGTTTTCCAGTTGACTGGCCTAAAACAATGGAACCACTGAAGTGAATATGGGTCAAAGTGACCCCAAGTCCAGCATGTGTTTTAAGTCGCTTGGGTTCTTACACTTGAAGATGTAAGGAGGACTGGGTTACGCGTTGTTGGGAGGTTTTGTCCAAATGTTGTATGATTTGATTGGTAATTATCGATGCTATCTCTCTCTCCTCCACGTTTATTTATTTTCGTCTCAACTGCGAACCTACTATAATTAAGCTTGAAATTTGTGCTGATATGTGTGTTACAACTATGGTTGCTTGTTATTATCAAGCGGCAATTTTTGGTTTTAGATCGGGCGCATGTCTGTAAAACATTTTCTATGAATGATAATAAAGATATATATACCTTCATTGAGGTATATATATATTAATATATATATATATATATTATATTATATATATATATATAATATATATAGGTAAAGTTGGGTAATGCCGAACGCGGGGTAATCCCGAACGCAGCGATTTCGCTATATTGCCAAAGGAGGTAGAACCGTGTTACCACCCGATGGTGTGACTGCCTTTGGACGTATTCAAATGTAAACTGCAACGGACCAAAATGGAAATCTCGTAAATTCTCGCGAGAATTACAAAACACTTTTTAGTGAAAATGACTATTCAGAACATATATTTTCTGGATGAAAATATCACATCTACAGAAGAGAGAGAAAGGGGGTGTAATAGCTTTAACAGAATATAGTGTTCCTTCACATTTAAAATAATGTTACAACAGGGGCACGTCCATGGACGAAGTTATGAAAGGAACAAGATTACAAACTTTACTGGGTTGGGGTCATCCGAACGACCCGTTTCCCTGGCACCCATAAGGGTCCATCTCATCTACATTAATTTGAAACTCTCATCGAGCTTGTCAATTATACAGTAGATCATAACTTTATGTTGCAAGAAACAAAAATTGCTCGTTTGTCCCCAAAGTGGTGCCATGAAAAAACACGTCGGCATAGCCGTGAGGTGTCGGGTATCCCGAACGACGCCATTTTTTGTTTGGATCATAACTTCTTTTCTAACAGGTTTGAGTTAAGAAAACATGTGTATAGTTGAGTTTGTTACACTTTTTATTGATAGGTTATCTTTAAAAAACATGTTTTACCCATGAAATATTGGCTTCAATCGAAATGAATGGTTGTGCGGCGTACACGACTTACCCCTAGCAGCTCGTCATACGTGCTTATTGTCATAGTTGTAGAATGTTTTTCTTTTTTCAATTTATGCGTAGTAGTAGTGAAATTCAAGAAGATCTATGTTGTCTCTGCTGTTGTTTTGTTCTTGTTTTCTATTTTACAGGGGAAGGATTGAGCGGATTCATTTGATGGTGGGATGGATAAGACTCTTGTGGATGCCCTCCTATTGTGCATTTGAAATACTTGAAGCAATTATATCAGTATCGCCCATTAGTCGGGGAAGTGAGATCCTGGAACCGGTCTCCACTCCATTTACGCTTACTACTAGTTTCAAACCTCCAGCGGCGCTATCTGTTAAAGGATACCAAATACTGAGTGTTTATGGCGGATTGATTAGCTGTCAGCTCTGGCAAGTTGGGAGGGACATAAGTACTGTAAATTGGTTGTTTAAATTCGTCTCAGATGAATAAAAATAAGACCAGTCCACCTTTCCCTCCTTCCCATACTACTTCTACCCCGTTCCCCACCCCCTATCCACAACCTCCCCTCTCTACCTCCCCCATACCTACTAACCCCAACCCTTTCTCTCCCACGTCCTCCTACCCTCCTGCACCGGTTCACTCTACTAATCTAACCCCTCAATTTTCTACCATCCTCCAATACTCGACCCAAGACCTGTCCCCCCCTCACCCCATCTCTGCTCACACTACAACCTCTTTTTCCTCCTCCTGATAGAGGACAGGTAATGCGTACTAGGAGGAGATGGTTATAGACTTTGGACTCACAGTAATCGAGTAAAGGAGGCTAGGATCCTGTGTTCACACTGTTACAAAAGTTTCCGTAAATTTACGGAAAGTTATGGCAGCAGTATTTCCAGTCATTTTTAGGTAAATTACAGAAATTTCTTTAATTTAACGAATTTGACAGTATTTTACAGAAAACTTGTCTCATATTATGGAAAAAATGTGTACTTTAACAGAATTTTCGTAATTTGAAATACGGAACCAAAAAAAAAAAAAATTCCGGAAATATGCTGCCAGAATTTGTGAAATAGTTCGTAAATTAAACTTTTTTCTGTTTTTTGTTTTTTAGTTTTATTGTTTTGTATAAACAGATTTCCGTAAATTTACGAAAAATCGGTTTTCTTATGTACGGAAATTTTGAACAGTGCAGTATGTAGGGGTAAAGTCTTGTCACGTTGCTTGACCACTCATGGCAACAGTTTCCCCCCCCCCCCCCCGGACTTCCTCCAGCGACAGTACGCGCAGTAGAATATTGCATACGAACATACGATTTTTATCAATTGCATTGGAACTCTGGATCTGAAGCTTAAGTCGTCTCACTTATATCATTTTTACATGCTTGGAGATATAGCTATGGCAACGCATTAAACTTACCTAATATGGCGTAGAGTCTTGCATACGAACACTACGATTTTTATCAATTACATTGGAACTCTTGATTATGAGTAAGTCGTCTCACTTATATCATTTTTACACTGCGTGGAGATATAAGCTATGGCAATCGCTAACTTGACATAATTATGCCGTAGAGTCTTGACATACGAACACTACGATTTTTATCAATTACATTGGAACTCTGAATCGAAGCTTAAGTCGTCCACTTAATCTTATAACTGACTTGGAGATATAGTATGGCAATCGCATTTAATTGAGACCTAATATGGCAAGTAGATGAACCTGTTACCCGAAAACCACAGTGTACTGTATTTTGGCATCGGTCTTCTTGGCAAATTCGCAATTTGGGGTTCTTCAGACAATGTTAGAATCTTAGCCATTATTGGTGTCGTGCCACTTCTTTGGACGCCTGCTTGCGTGTGGAAGAAAAACCCTAAAAACTGTCCGCAATCTCCTTCCAAACACTCGTTTGTTTGGTCGACCAATTACTTAGATTTTTGTATTTGGGGAGAAGAGCAGGTGCTGGAAAGCGTTTTTGCTATAATTAAGTCTGGCCAACGAAAATCTTTTCACTTAAAGACATCTTTGTCTGCCTTGTATAAAACATTACAATTTTGTAATAGGATTGGTGGATTGCTTTTAGGTAGTACCATTGGAATTTTGGTTTGGTGTAGCCCCCTTCCAAGAAAATCATTCACTTAAAGAATCTTGTGTATCCAGATAATGGATATTTTCTCGCTATAATTATAAAATGTAGTAAGTCTAATTTTCGCTGCCGAAGTAGCACCTCGGTACTTGGGCGGGTGTACCCTGCCTGGGAAAATTATCTATTTAATGATGAGTGTGTATGTGCAGCTTCACACTCGAAAAAATTTAATACGCAACTTTATACTGTCATATATTATAATGACTATCAAATGTTCAATAAGTTGCCAAAACGAATTCTTAATTTATCCTAGTGTAGCCATTAGGTGGGATAGTTGGGTTTTGCACTCGATAAACATATAGTTTATCCTGTAACTTTAATACGCAACTTTAAACTAGTTCCATGACTATAAAATGTTGAATAAGTGCTAGTGTTAACCATTAGGTGTGATAGTTAGGTTTGGTTATGCCCATAAAGTTTGTAAACTCCGTAGGTAGTGCCCACGTCACCAAAATGGCCATGTATTACATATGTCAGTTCACTTATTTGTTTAGGCGTGACAGGGAACTCAGGTCTTTCGACATAATTACGGTGGCCCTGTGTGTTTTTTCCAATGTGAAACCTGGAGCCATTGTTTATCCTCTATTCCATATATGTAATTAAAAAAACTGCAAATGGTGCGCCCGCAGGCGGAGTGTTCATCTCTCTGTTATTGGCAGTTTGGGCCAGACTCCCTCATATAAGTTGCTGTGGGGGTTCACCACTCCTCCCGCCCAGCGCGAGTCGTTTTTTGCATTCCCAAACATATGTCAGTACCCTTTATACTCCTGGGTAAGAGAGGCAAGCGAGGTAAAGGTCCTTGCCCGGGTGCACAACACATTGGCATCAGCGGGGCTCGAACCTGCAACTTTATGCTAGTGAGACGAGCCCTTGGTCCACTGCACCGCTTTAGCGCATTGCACCCACATGTGCCACTGTATTCACTCCTTGACTTAATTATTTTTGGTGAAATTTGGAGGGGGGATGTGGCAATGGTTACTATAAATAAGTAAACTTGTGTGGAGGCATCTGGTAGTTTAGCTTGTTATTTGACACTCAAAAATCACACTTCGAAGAAACAATTGGTAAAAACATGGTAATTTTGTATAAGGCTCAAGGAGGTGCCCTTGGAATTGGTTTGGGCGTGAGCCCCCTTCCAAGAAAACATCCCTTAAGGACATCTGGTATCCATTAATTGGATTAATTTCTCAGCTATAAATTATCAAATGTGTAAAGTCAATTTTCGCGCCTTAAGTAGCGCCTTCGGAACTTGGGCGGTGTACCCTGCCGGGAAAATTTACTATTTAAGGAGCTTGTTTATTGCAGCTTCACACTCGCAAAACTTTAATACGCAACGTTAGACTTTTATATATCTAATGCCTATAAAATGTTCAATAAGTTGCGAAATGAAATCTATATATTTATCCTAGTGTTAGCCATTAGGTGTGATAGTTAGGGTTTTGGCACTCGACTAAAATATATAGTTTTTTATCCTTAGAGTAAGCCTCTAGGTGTGATAGCCTAAGTTCTGCACTTGGCTAATAATGTAAATCTATTGTCTCCATGTGATATTTATATAATGTATACTAAAGTGATTTTGGAGACGGAGTGTGTGTTATCTGCTGTTGTGCATCCAGTAATAAATGACTTCTTAATGCGTCGAAGAAGCGCAATCTCCACATATTTTGTCAGGACTCATTTCTTGATAATTGAACACGCACTATAGAAGCTCAAGATTTATCTATTTGCGAATGAGGATAAGTATTTTGCGCTTACGCCATTATAAAAAGACTTCGTCTAAATCGGAGAGGTGGTAACACCTGAGTATATTCAACCGCGAGACAATATATCAATGGTCCTGCACTCCCAGATGAAAAGCAATCTGAAATGTTTTTCTACACTACATACCGGGATGGGTAATTGAATATCTTTAGCTCCATTGTTTGCTGAAGTCTAGTGTATCTATTGGTCACTGATATTGGGGGAAATAAATTGAAGTGACATTTTATTCATTTTCAAGAAAATGTGCAGGTTTTATTTGGGGCAACAGATAGTTATATGATTTTAATAATTTATTATGAATTTATGCTTGGTTTTGCTCTCCTCCCGTGATAGGGATTACGAATCGACAGCGCAGAAGGGCATGCCCCATAGCCTATATACCAAACCTCTCCAAATAATTTTGCTAACGAGAAACACCCAATGGTTGTAATTTTGGCATCAATTTATGTATAGCTATTTTTTTTTCTTTTGATTCCAAATGGTTACCAACAACTGGGGAATCACTGTTTTGGAATTAAGAGTCTACCCTGTCTAGAGAAAGATTAAATAAATAAATAATGGCGTACACAATATATCCCTGTTATATTACTATAGTCTACCCACAAAACCACAAATACACCTCGTGGTTCTTGATAAAGTGAGGTCGTGGAAGGGTGTTTGTTTTGTTTTTGTATTTGTTTTGGGAAGTTGTTGAAGACAGACTTACCATCTGCGTGACTTGTCGGTTCAAGTACCCATTGGGTTCCCTTTAAAGCCAGAGACCAGTCGCCGACCACCGCTTTTTTTTCCCGAGCGTTTTATAGATAAGCCACCTTTATTGATTGAGGTTTAGGTACATTTTAGGAAACACTGGCAAGTAAACAAACGTATTAATCTGTTATATATCTGTGTCCTTTTCCATGTTGTTTCTTCGTCCTTTTTTATTCTCATCATGATGAAATCAGTAACATCTCACACTCAATATATCAATTTAATTGTTTTTAAATTTCTTGAACGAATTTGAACGAATTTTTATTGACTTTCATAATTCATTTACACAAATATACATTACAAATGCTCAGAACAATGACAATTTTTTCTGATAAAGCGGCTAAAATGCATATTGGAATTCAATAAAATTATAAAATTAACACTAAAGAGGAAGCCCACATGGAGCCATTAATATGGGCCTTAACTAAGTACAGGAGAACGCAAAATAAATAAATCATTTTCAACACGGGAACATTATTATGGCCCTCGACTAACAACGTAAAAATTACCCCCTTGTGTATCTGAGACTACATATCACACACACTTGACGTTGTTTGTGAACTACTAGATAGAAATTTCCAGTGTTCCCATATTTGGTATTTATAACGGTGCTGATTAAGATCTGAAATAAAACATGGGGTGGGGGGTCCCGACGCTTTTTTCTACCTATAATCCAAACCACATCGGTAGTTGTCGCTTTTGACACCATGCAAGTCTACGGAAAATAAAATTTCCCGTCAGGACGTCCTACAAAATAAAAACTGCTCTATATATTTTGTAAATTTCTATAATGTCAGGTCAGGTTTTAATTGTCAGGTCAGGTTTTCTGCTACTGGTATCCTGGTAACCAGTACTACCTGTCCACAGGGCCGAGTTGTCGCGGCTAAACCTGTCACCCCCATCGATTTTCTAAGGAAATCTGAATAGGATGGTAGCGGGTTAGCCTGGTGAATGAAAAAGATCTACCTACATTGGCGTCAGCTCTGGAGAGCTTGGCGTCATCCACACAGCACGCTGCTTGTATGGTGGCATAGTTTGCCCAAATGTTAGCGCCCAACGCCGAAAACTGTGGATTGCGTCAGGAATGGCATCCCTGTCCATTATTTGTGTGCGCAATAAATCCTCGAACAGCATATTGTTGATTTGCGGTGTATCCGGCCACCCCCGTTGACGGTGACCAAACCGGATTTAAAACTTTGGTTTAACTAACTATATTGTGGCCGATGTTGTTCGTCAAAATTTTGAAATAAAAATGGCGTCAACGACTTACTTTTTACATTAAATGCGCAAAAAACTAAAGTTTCAAGTTTAAGTCTTTTTTTAACAATTTGGTCTCCTCGTTGGGCCAAGTGCATAAAAGATGTGTGCCTGACGTACCGTCGCGATTGACGCATTATTTTAATTCTTCGCGCGAATAAACGCAAGAAAAACGCAGAGATCCACGGTTTCTGCGAGTGGAACCTTCGCACCTCAAAATGCAAATTCTTTCTTTTGGCACCGGTGTAAAAGGAGATATGGTCCGGCAGGAACCATAGTCCGGGCTTCATAGACGACAACGGAATAAACGTGAAACTAATGTTGCGTGAAGAGTCAACTTAATCAAGTGTCATATTCTTCACCGTTGTAGTAGGACTGTGAGTCCGGAGGACTATATCTCCTGCTACACCGGCAGTGGGTGTTAAATTAAATGTTCAAAGCTCAAAGCAGCTTGCGCGTAAACAAATCACACGTCAAACCCCTTAATAGATGATATGGTGATATCCCCAAATGTATAACTACATGTATTACTATATATTAAAACTATACTTTGCGGATGATTTCGGTTTGCGAGTGAACTTCGAGAGAAATATTTTTAAATAAGCTATTAATCTGATTTACTCCCCTCATGGAATGCCACTACAACTTGTCTAAGCCTTGCACTTTTTTAGCCGACTTGCGTTATTACATAAAACGTGGATGAATTAGTGGTGCGCCCCCATAAGACAAGTCCAAAGGTGCCATATAAATGAGTTCCGGTTTAGCGTCTGGAAATTAGGGGCAAATCATTGTTTTTGAAATGCGTCAAAATCGCTCAAAATGTCACGGTAACATGATGTTTCCGCGACCCTGCTTCCACAGCATACACATTGCAAATTATTTTGATGTTTATATCTTCTCTTGAAGGACCAATTTACATATATTTAGCACAAATATTACCATTTTTTACATTCTTGTATTTTTGTGGGGGCAGTAAATACAGTAAATACGACTTGTGTTTGTACAACAATGGCGCGCAGTCGCTCGATGATGAAATTGCTTATTTTCAGCACATAAAGGGTTAATTATTTTTTTCTGATTATATAATTAATTTTGTTTCATGCATATGAATATACGTAAGCAGAAAAATATTTCTGGCAACAAGGTTTGCTCATTTTTATTTTTAAAATCACACTCCCGTTGGTGCCTAGAGTGGACCCAAGCTAATTATCTCATTAACAGGCAAGACATTTTAGTATTTAATATTATATTTTACACATAAAAATAACATACCCAAAACAGATATGGACATTAATAAGAGGCTAAAGACATCCAGGTAATCCGTCCAGGCTAACCTTTAAATCGCTAATAGCCTCGTCCTCAGGGACCCTAGATTCTACTGGAAGTGGTCTAAATTTTGGTATCAGGAGAAAGCTAGTAACTATTTTCTCATTTACCCTGTGAAATCTTTTAGGTCTAAAGGATGTTTGGGTTGGATTTTCTGAGCGAACATATGCTCCATTTTGGTCGACCAATATTAATTTTACATAGTTCTCTATGGGGATTACAAAATCACGTTTTTAGCTTTCACTTCAAAACGGGTTGAAATATCGGCACCAAACTTTACAGATGGGGTTTTGGGGTGAAGGCCATTTTATCAAGATGAAAAATTTATACATCAAATCGGGTCGTCCCCGTCCGTAACTTTTATAATCAACAAATGTGTCTGTTATATTATATGAGTATCATAAACTCGTAAACTCATTAATATTAAAAACACAAAGGTCACAGATCGGTCAAACAAGGTGCATGCCGTGGGAAACAACTCTGGCGTTTGTTTTCTTGTGTTCAACGGCATTTCCTCGTTGTCTACTGAATCAATATCGCCGGAGTCATTAATTATAAAGTTGTTCTGTTTACCCATAAGCGCGCTGATTTGGGCTCAATAATTTCACGTGAGGGCTAATGTATATACCAACTTTACAACCATGCAAAAATATCAATTTTGGAAAATCTAGAGGGAGCACTATCTTTCAAATGTGCCAGTGTCTCTTTAAAAGGTTTCGTTTTCTATTTTCATTTTTGTTCTGTCAGAGCACATTTGAGAACTTACTTTCTCACAGCATGTTTTTCTTTTATTATGTCCATAATTGCCAAAGTGCCAATTTTCAAACAAAAGTAACTATAAAACGAGAAATTGCATGGAATTAATGGTGCATTTCGCACCTTCTATTTCGTTTATGCTTTGCTAGATATTATTAAGATAAGCTTAATTCTTACACACGATAAAATGTATTTTTAAATGTCTTATAAATATTTTATTTTCCAATTAAGTCGACTAATTAAGAATTAGCTATTCAAAGTGGCGTAACTACACACGATTTCCCGTGTCGTGCAACAAAGTCGTATCTATAAACCTGTTAATTAGCCTAATAACTCTGCAATAAATTGAGCCTTATACTTGAAATATATTTTAAATTCTCGATATTCATTTACTTTTGTAAATCAATTAAGCACTGGGTGTAATATTGAGTGGAAAAAGGTCGTAACTACATTTTTTATACGTTTTTAAGGTTGTTTGTGCCAAAATTAGCATAAATTAGCATAAATTCGGTATAAATGACATTGCTCTTTTCACAACAAAATTTTGAGAGATTTTTTTTTACTTATACACCTTTTTTAAAACCATCGCTTTACCAGAAATAAAATATCGTATCTACATACTAGTTTTCCCGTGTCGT
Source organism: Ophioderma brevispina (assembly GCA_023653785.1). Classification (NCBI taxonomy): domain Eukaryota; kingdom Metazoa; phylum Echinodermata; class Ophiuroidea; order Amphilepidida; family Ophiodermatidae; genus Ophioderma; species Ophioderma brevispina. The sequence goes on from JAMKCH010039278.1 coordinate 13,898, forward strand.
GCAACAAAGTCGTATCTACCAGTTACGACTTTGTTGCACTCAACAGGAATTCAATTTTGAGTGCAACAAAGTCGTATCTACACCTAAATAGGCCTATTTAGCTTAATAAATCTGCAATAGAAACTGTCACCTGAAATGCGTATCAAATTAAGCGTAAATGATGTACTTTTTCATATATGGGCCAAAGCCAAAAATATCGTATGCGACGGGACGGAATTTGATGATGCA
>JAMKCH010039279.1:0-13303 GCA_023653785.1 Ophioderma brevispina
AGAATTCCTCTTTTGCAAGCATGTAACAAAAAGCAGAATTATTCCTGCCGATTATTTAAACGCCGTTCAACCCAAAGGGGGGGGGGTGACTACCCCCTGGATTTTTGAGTAATTAAAGACAACATCTTGTTTGGTTATCATTGTGTAGCTACATATGTCCTTTCTTTCAAAGAGAAGTACAAACATATCAAGTTGTAACATTATCGGTCCATAGTGACTAACTAAGAGTTTATAACATAATTTTTAAGCAAATCTGCAAAATAAAGGGTTTTTCGACAATTTTTGCCAATCACGCCCCCCCCCCAAGCAAATGGTAGTTAGTTTGGCAATGATGGGTGCCAGGTAAGGCATACAAATGTTACATACCTGCCAACATTTAGAACCCAAGAATCAGAATGCATGTGCCGTGACCACCTCATCACGGAAAAAGCCCTAAGGGTGGTGTCATTTGTGATCTACTTTAAGGCCTCTACTGGTGTACACAGGGGTAGAGTCTCCTGTAGTTAATGGGTTTTAGTGTTTTTGATGAAGCTGCTGGAAGAGCTTCAGGAGGAGCAAAAATTATTTGGGACTTTTCTGTCAATTAGTTCAAGATTTGTGTTGTTGAAAGTTTCAGAATAGGGATTTATACCTATTTTTGGCAATTTACGAAGTTCAAAATAGGGATGATGCCTATAAAACAGAAGGTTTGGGCAGGTAAAAAAAACTACAAATGTTGTCAGTATTTGCTACGTAGCAACATATGCGACAAAAGTACCATTTTTTGGCATTCTAACAGTAAAGGTATACGAAGGTGGACCCATCCCCCCCCCCCACATTCCGACTTTGACGGGACACCCCCGACTTCCCTCCCCATGAAGTGGTTAAGTCCATTTTTTTTTATATAAAAATGACCACAAAGGAAGAACTTAAAATTAAAAAGCCTTGATCATATTAATGTGTATTTTTTGTGCGACTAGATGAATCATCCGTTGGGGGTGGTAACAACCCCGGCCCCCCCCCCCTTTGACGGACAAGTGTTTTTCAGATTTTTGCATTGTGTTCTCTACTTGCATATGGGAGCTTTGACAACTTGTATAGGCAGACAACCATTACAGGGTGAGTCAAAAAGATTTACACTCAATTTCAGAAAATATTTTTTTTTTTCTTTCAGTTAATGAAAATACTTAACAAGCTTAGGAAATTGATTTGATACATAAAACATTAAGTCATTATATCACATCTCATTGGTTAAAAGAATAAAAGGTTACCTGTATGATGTAGATAATTGTAAATTAACGGAAAACCGCGCCAAAAACCATAATGACCACGGTTGTACAATTCTACACATCCACAGCACCAGTACTAGCACTAGTACTAGTACTAGTAAAAAAACATCACCATAAAAGATTTTGCTTTTTTTTTAAAGTTAACCATAACCAAATCCGTACCAAACCTTTGTTGATAATATTTCTGAACACTTATTAGTCAAGACAGTAGCGTAACAGGGGTTAGGGGAGGGGCACTGGTGTCACCTCCCCCATGGGTCTGACAAGGAATAAGCTTAGCTACCGGGTTAAAGCAAGAAAGTTGGGAAAAAGACAAACAAGCCGAACGGGAGGAAGAAATAGAGGGAAGGGTAGGGTAGAGTAAAATGAGTTGAGCGGCCAAAGGGGAACGGCAGATAGAATTGCATTGAAAGTGTGTGCTATGTTCAAATATCAATTCCCAAAGTAGCCCCCACCCCCACCCCATCAGATTACGAAGACGTCGGGCTGACAAATGAGGGTCAAACGGTTGTTTTTGCATTCAAATGTTTCCAGAATAATGAAAGGTTGACATATTGATATTTATAGGTTTACACAGAGGATGAAAGCAACAAAAGAGTCATGAGGTACTGTTAGGAATCATTCAAAGTTTCTTTGGCCATATCCATAAAATCGAACTACAGTTGTGATTCCTGGTGGACAGAGTGAAAAATAGGTTACCTATTTTAAAGTGGGGATGGCCCGATTTAAGGATATTGAAGTTTTATCTTGATATCTTGGTTTTCACCCAAACCGCCCTATGTAAAGTTTCGCTGCAGATATTTTCAATCCATTTTGATGGGGGGAGCTAAAAACTGGATTTTGTAATCTCCATAGAGTACTGTATAAAATTAATATTGGTCGACAAAATGGGGCACATTTTCGCTCATAATTTCCAAACTAAACATCCTTTGGCCCTAAGATTTCACAAGTAAATTAGAAAAATAGTTAGCTTTTGATACCAAAATGATGACCACTTCCGTGGTAAAATTTGGGGCTCTGGGGACGAGGCTATTAGCGGCCGGCATGGACCTGTAAGATAGCATAACCATAGAGCATTTTTTGAGTGGTTTTTTTCTTTTTCCGCGTAAAAAATTATATTCGCGAAAAACTGGGCACGCTACCTCAAATTTGCTATGATGGTGCATTATGACCCGATTTGAATATGCATGCGTGCTTGATGACACGATTTAAATATGCATGCGGGCATATTAGGGGGTGCAGGATCAGCGTGCATTATTAAACAATAGAATTTAATAATGCACGCCAGCACGCATGCTTTAACTTCCCCCTCAAGTGAAAAAGGCGTGGACAGTTCCTTGCAGTGGGGGTAATGCAATAGTACCAACGCCGGAACGTTTAATTACCACAACCTCCCAGGTGATGTGGCTTTACGGAAACGGGAAAGAAACAGATGACACTCACGACAGAGTCTTATACCTTAAAAATAGAAATCTTATTTCTATGGTGTTAAAACAAGCAACTTTAACGGAAGTAGGCCTTACAATTGTCTATTTTAAAATCTTGCGGTGGTGACGACCCCGATTTGACCTAGAACAAATAGATGAGATACATTAAGAACTAAATTGGACCTATCGGATGAAACGACTGCCGCTTATTCATTACAAATCCGATGGCGAAAGTAGTATAAAGATTGACTAAGCTAATCGCTACGTTCCTTTGTAATCATAGCACTTATGTAAAAGCATAACCTATTATGGAGGCTGGCAACTCATCGACAAGTTTCAATCAATACTAATTGTATAACTTGTCACACCTCTCTCCCAATGCTTGCTGCTTAATGTAGTCAACCCAGTGTGTGGAAAGTTCGTTGAACTACATATTTCTATTATAAATTTTTAAAGTATCCCAAACTATATCAGAAAAAAAATAATATTGTATTTATGTTTTGATGGTGTTAAAATAATGCTCACTGGTTATGACAGATAAGGCATTAGTGGAGTGCATTCGGGGATATAATGCATGCTTGGAGCATTAATAACGTAATATATGGATAAGCGGGCCACTGTGAGCATCGCGCTAAAGCGCTCGTGTTCACAGTGGCCCCGCTAATGCGCATATGTTAACTTAGTTTAATGCCTCCAAGCAGCAATTATATCCCCGAATGTACTCCACTAATGCCTTATCCTATACATAAACTTCTCAATGCAAGGTTCAAAAATCAAAATTTCTATAGTAGGAGAAATAATCCTGGTGTGTATGTGAGAACATTTAAATTAAACGATGAGTTGTCAATCTTTTTTACTCACCCTGTACCATGGGAAACCAACTTGATTGATGCTAGATGCGATTAATGCACAGTGCAACGCCCTATTCAATACTGGGCGTGTATTGAGGGTTAACCCATAAAAGCACCAGTTTTTGTCAGTATCTGGGGAAAGAAATGGATTGAAACGCTGAAGTTTCAGTGTCAATGGAAAAGTATGGCCTGCCATGAGGACATGTACCCCCCATTTTTTTCTCAAAACAGGTTTTTTTTTTTTTATTTGGAAGGCTTAACAATGTAAGAGATCACACCTGAAGTTAATTAAGCCGAATCACCGTCTTTATGTAATAAGACGATGATTTAGTAGTTTCTGGTGTGCACAAAGTAAAATCAAATATGGTTTTCTATCCGAACGATTACGTCTAGCGGCAATTTCAAACACAATGTTTGCGGTTCTTTGCACTGTGTTATTCAATACCCTTGAAACGTCTCGTATGGTGCTAACAACCAATCCAGTGCAATTTGAGAATTTTGTTCGAAAAAATGGCTTATTGGCATTATTTCGACGAAACAAACGGTCTCAGGCAACCATTGGATTCAACTCTTATCTGTTACATACATTTTATACTATGGAGGAATAAAGCGTGTATCCAATGGCTGCACTTACCTGTTTACCTTCGTCGAATATAATAGCCCAAAAAATCATGTCCTGAAATTGCAGAGACAATAGAGAAACCCATGACTGAAACATCTAGAGAGGAGCATGGACTTCAGGTCAAACATTGTTTACTGACCCCTCACTACAGAAAGGTTGACACCTTGTCAGCTTTGGTAGTTAGTATGGAAAACACCACCCCCCTCTTAACCACACTATCTACAGGTAGTACTCTCAATTTGGGTGACTTTTTCAATAGGGGCCAATTTAAGTTTACCCAAGGGTCACACTTTTAAAATGCTCCAATCATTAGATGGTCAATAGGGCATACATTTCAACATGATTGGGGCATTTTAAAAGTTTGACCTCTGTGTAAACTTAAATTGGCCCCTATTAAAGGTCCATGGCCCGATCGCTAATAGCCTCATCCCCATGGACCCTAGATTTTACCGGAAGTGGTCAAAATTTTGGTATCAGAGGAAAGCTACTATTTTTCTCATTTACCCTGTGAAATCTTAGGCCTAAAGGATGTTTGGTTTGGATGTTATGAGCGAAAATGTGACCCCTTTTGGTCGACCAATATTAATTTTACACATACTCTATAGGGATTGCAAAATCACATTTTTAGCTCTCACATCAAAATGGTTTGAAATATCGGTGCGAAACTTTACAGATGGGGTTTTGGGGTGAAGGCTGTTCTATCAAGATGAAAAACTTGCAATAGGCTTAAAATCGGACCATCCCCCTTTAAAAAAGTGATACCACAATATGAGAGTACTACTACCTAGCATTGATGTAGAGGTGTCAAACCTTTTCTATAGTGGGAGGTAAACAATTTCCTATAAATAAGGCCCCCCTGTGGAATTCTGCTCCTCCTGCCTACCATCCAGGTTTGCATATTTTTAAAATAAATAATACAGCAAGTAAACTTGCATGACTCCCACTTGGCAAGATGCAGTAGGATACATGAGCTCAGATGACCTTGATCCACAACCAGGCCCGTAACCAGTATTTTTTTAGGGGAGGGGCAATATTTTTTTTCCAAAGGGGACTTTTCCTCATAATTGCAAGGGGGGAATTTAGCTATAGTGGATTTTTTTTTTACTGAAATGTTAACTTTTTGACAGAAAGCATAAAACCCCCCAACTTGATTTTCGACTGCATGCAAAATCTATTTTTCCTGTCTTTCTTGCATTTTTTTTAAAAAAAATACCCCCACCCCCCCACCGCATCCCCCACCTGGGTACGTGCCATGCCATTTGACATCATCCACATATGAAGAACCCCAATGCATGTTAACAACCCCAGTCTTGTCAAATCGGCCTTCAACTTTCGAAGACCTGAAAAAAGAAACCTAAAACCAACTGGAACATACATATATATGGACATGTGCGTTATAGCAAAATCTCTCTTCTGCTTTTCAAGCCAGGAGATAAAAAAATCTTGAGTGGACATAGTTTATTTTGTTAGAAACACTTATATTTAATCAGAAAACAAATTTACATTATTTACAAAACAGTGAATATTTAAATTTGCATTCTTATCTGCATAACAGTGACAATATAGCATTCTGTGATCAATGCCTATGCCTGCAAAAAATCACAACCTTATAGGCACATCTGGGGACAAGGCTGTGGATCACAAAATGCTGCCATAAATAAGCACAATCAAATAACACCAGTTGGCCAGTAGCCATAGACCTCTTGATCTATTTTGGAATGGAATATAGTCCTGAGCCGTAAGTTATTTCATAGCAGGGCCATTCTTCGGTCACGTTTGTGACCTAAAACGGGTAAATTTTTACTTTCAACCCAATGCTGTTTTGTCAACATAACCAATATGTTATTAATTTTGACATTATTAGTAACCTTCATTCAGTCCAAACCTAACCAAAATGTTTTTACTTTTGCTAGATTACTTCTTTTGTCAAGGGGGGAAAATATAAGTTCGGTCACATGCGTGACATTTTGATGGTCACACATGTGACCGAACTTTATTTGCCCCATGAAAAATAACTATATTCGCTGTCAGAATTTCTCAGGCAAGCCGAATGCACGCAATTATGCAAATTAAATCGTGGTATAGGCGCACGCCACCCAACCAATTACAAATCGTGTGACACTTGTCAAGAAATTATTTGTGCTTCCGGGTTGGCGCACATCACGCTGCGCATACTGCAATTTTGCCTGAGAAATTCTGGCAGTGATTATAATGTAGCAAAAGTGGACATATTTTTTGGTTAGGTGTAGGCAACAATGGCAAACGTAATAACGCAAAGAGGCCCACATAGGGGTGTAACCCACTAATCATTTACACTCATTCCAGGGTTATTAAAGGTGCTTGTTGTCTGAAAATTTTTTGCTACCCTGTTCTCACTTGATATGATCGCCTGACACCGTGTACACACCGACCACCAGTACCGTGGGAAACAAACTTTTATGCCAGACCCGATAACGCATAGTGCAACGCCCTATTCACTACTGTGCTATGATGATGGTTAACCCTAAAACGGTCGTTTTTTATCTGTATCTGAGAAAGAAATGGGATTTGAAAGCTCAAATTTCACGTATGACAAGACAAAAATTACGGCCTTTTTCATCTATATCAAAATGATACTACTTCCGGTAATCGGGGTCCCAAAGACAATCGAACACCCACCTTAAGGCCAAGGAATTTAGTAAATGAATAGAAAATAAAAAAGGGCGGTTCTCTCGACCACCAGTGTCCGCATGGTTGCGCGATCACTTGCCTTTATGATGAAGTTTGGCAAATGATGATTAGAAAAGAGAACACATGGCACTGGAGAAGAATGTTACAAGTCACATGGGGTCACAAGGTCCACATAGGTCCCCATGGTCACCTGAGGTCACCCCACCCCACCCGCCTCACCCTGCTTCCGACGCAGCCCTCCGTCGACGCACCCCTCTCTATCCTACTCACCCTCCCCTCCCCTTCCACCCACACCCCCCCCAACCCCACCCCTCGCCCAATTACCACCTCCCACCCCCGGGCGCCTCCCGCTCCACCGCAGGGCACTTCTCGCACCCTGATTTGTGATGGTCCAAAGGTCACCCGAGTCATCAAGGTCGCGGAGGTCATTCAATCAAGGTCACATGAGGTCATCAAGGTCACAGAGGTCAACCAAGGTTCATGGGGTAACAACGGTCACATGGGGTGCACAAAGGTCCAGCATGAAGTCACCAAGGTCACGTCACCAAGGTTCACACAGTCCACCAAGGTCACGCAAGTCACATTGAGGTCACTCAGGTCACACCAGTCATCAAGTCCACATGAGTTCACCAAGTCCACATGGGGTTCACAAGAAGTCACCAAGGTCACAGTCACAAAGGTCACATGGAGGTCACCCCTCCCTCGCCGACTCACCCCTCCCCGACGCACCCCACCCCTTCCCGATGCGCCCTACCCCAACTCGCACCCACCCTACCCCTACGCTGATTTTTGCATATTAATTAGCTCATTTGCATATGGTACCCTTTGTCCGAAGTATGCCCAACATCTAATCAGTTCAAGAACTCTTTATCCCGCTTTCCTTCCACCAAGTTACATCTTATCCATACGCCTTACGGACTCCGATACTTGCACACAGCCTTGAGGCGGGAAAAGGTTATTATTTTGACCGGCAAAATATAAGCTAATTAATATCATGAATATGCAAATAATGCAAGCCAAAAGCTAAATAATATTCTGGCACCTCACTCTCTCACCCTAACCAAGTATGAAGTAAGTCGGGATTAGCGTTTAGCCAACATGAAGCATTTCAAAAAGGTTAACCGAAAACTGTCTGAAAAATAATGCAAATAAGCTAATTAAATTTCAAATGAATATGCAAATGATGCAGCCAAAGCTACACATTAATATTGCTGCACCTCAACTCTATCATCCTATCAAGTTTGAAGTAATCGGGGATTAGCGTTTAGCCTCCAGAGCATTTTGAAAAAGGTTAACCGAGTCGGACGGACAGACGGACGAACAGACACACAGAATTTGGACTCGTATGTGTCCTCCATTACCATTTCGTTCGTAGATAAGCACTCTCCACCAGAAAACTCCATTCTTCACCAACATACATAAATCTATGGAAGTAAAGGTTGTCTTCATATGTTACTTGCAAGGCGTCTGCGCAGCATTGTGTTGCCTGAACTACAATCACTACCCAATATAACTGTTGGGTACTTCAAAAAGTTAACTCATTTTAATTGGATGTACATTGAGTTGCATTAAAGGTCCCAGGGACATGGCTAGTGACCATTATTTCTTATTTCTTTACATTTTGTTACCTCAACAGTAGCCTGATTTCCTATCCGAACACAGATTTTTAAAAGTGCCAGGAAAGTGTTACATTTTTCAAGGATAATATACCCAATCGGACAGGGCATTCTCCTGTTTTCGCGAACTGCCGTATCACATGCTGGAGTTGTTTGCCCCGTTATGACGTCAGAGTAACAAGTTGTAAACATAGCTCACACGTGGGCTAACCGCACACTCCAGATATTTCTCCTCCTTGTCGTTTCTTTGTCTGTGAACTTAAATAAAGCTATTCTGTTCCGATTCTCCTTGTCTGTACGGTCGCCGCTGGTGCAGCTGTCGACAATACGGCACATTATTATCGTAATTTAAAGGCACCAAATCAAGAAAATATGCCATACCACACGTACGACGCTCTACCCCGCGAAAAGTCACTGTGTACTATCAAGAAAATTGGGGCCACGCGCACTTCCGTTCCACGATGACGAACAATGACGCGTTACGCGTATTTTTTACTCTCGGGGCGTCACTTCCGGTCTCGCCTGCCAGCACGATAATCACTTTCGTTTTGGAATTTTCCTTTGAACTTGTCCAAAACACATGATATTATGCCCAATTTTTAATCAAATATATATGTTCTCAAATACTGCTTCATGCATATTTTACATTGATGCCAATACATCCTAGGAATGAAACCATTTTTTTGTGGTATTATAAGTATGTTTAAAGCATGTCCATGGACCTTTAAGGTGAGACGGAAAATGATTGATATTGGGCAACACAACGATACAGTACTGCGAGGTATGAATGGCCCTTAATGCAATATTCTTTCACTCATTTGAATTGCTATTTTGTATTGTCTATTTTTGTCAATGTGGAATCAGGGGTGGCACTAACCTGCATTTTAGTGTCCTGGACCACCAAACTTCTTGGACCCCTGAAGTTTAACTTCCTACGTAGTAAATAGGCAGTGGACCCCTAGTCTTGTTCCCAGTATGTGATGGGTGTCCCATCGGCCACGTATACTGTGAATATTCACCCAATAAGTCTGGTGGAGTTTGATACGAGCTCAGTGCTGATTGGTTGAAACTTTCTCAAGATCTTGAGTCAAAAAAACATTGACCGACCAGATTTCAAAATCCTAGATGCGTTGATGCGATTCTTTGTATTTAAATCATAGCAAGAAATTCTTTCAAAGGTTGTTTTTTTACACTGTAGTATTGCATTTTAGTAAGTTTACTTTAGGCCCTACCTTGAACCTTGATGAATGAATTGCACGTTATTAACAATCAGCCAATCGAAGTCAAAGATCATGGCTCGGGGTGTACTAAAAATAGCCGACTATTCAGCGATCGACTTGAAACAAAATTCACAGACGACTTGGGGTGAGTATTCACAGTATACATTCCACAGGACACACACCGAAGTACTGGAACCGAGACAAGTGAACCCATTACTGAACCCCCAATTTCAGAGATTTGGGGGTCTTAGCCCTTCCCCAGTCTGAAATGTAAAGTACTTAGGATATACATCTACAAAAAAGAATTGGAAGCCTTTTTGACTTGAGACACAAAGGGATTGTTCCAAAATGCCTTACTATGGGAGCACTGGTTGGCTTGACATGAACAGCTTAGTGACGTGACGCCCACATTTGGCATACAACTTCCATGATTTTTAAACAAGATTTTATCAACATGCCATACGACCAAATGTGATCAACATTTTCTGTGTAAAAATTGTAAACACACAAGGAGAATTCTGAATGGCCTATATTAGAAATAGTATAAGTGGTAGCAAGAATAAACTATTCCAATATGTATAAAATACTGCTTTCGGTCACACCAGCACCAGATGGTCATTAATTGCACATCAAACGGTTCCTAGTTTTGGATGTGAGAAATCTTAATTTAAACATACTAATTCTGTATGGAAATAAATCCCAATTCATGGCAAAATGTTTTGCCAAATGACATTACATACAAAATTTGTGAATATTTCTAGTCAACATTTTATAGTACTATATAGCCACCTGTTACATCTGAACTGATTAAGCTGAGAACTGCTTATTTGGTACAAAATTCAAAAATTGTGAAATTTCTAAGTCCTATAAGAGCAAATAGGAAAAGTAGCTATGTTTCTATTGAATATAGTATATACATCACCTTTTGTTTCCATTTTAAGTTATTTCTGTAGCAAATAAAAAGGTAGAGAATCTATTGAGTGTCTAATATTATGAAATCACTCCATATCACAGAAATGTGGATGACTTGAAAATATGTCATTGCACCTATAACAAATGATTTTATTATTGAGTGTAAAATAGGTATTTAAACAGTCGCTTCAAGAGCAGTGTTCTGTAAAATTGGTAATGGTAAACTTAATTGATATAGCAATAACCTGACTGAAAATATAACCCTAACCCATGCTCCCTAGATATTAACCCTAGTTATGCTAAGGTATTCCTAATCCCTAAACATATATTGAACCCCGCAAACTGTTACAACTCTTGCATAAAAAAGTACATGAACATGATTCAGGAGTAGGTGAAGTACCATTGTGGCACTTGGTTACAAAATGAGAGACCTCATAAAAAACGATTAATTCAAGGTCCATTTACATACGTAAATTACGAAATTGAGCATTGTTACAAACTCTGCATAAAAAGTACAGGCAAAATGATTATGGTAGGGTAAGGTCATTATTGCACTTGTTTACAAAATCGGTACATTCATAAAAAAAATTAAGCAAGTCACATTGACCCACACAATAAATAGAAAATTGCCACTCTGCCCAATTAATATGGCACTCTGTTCTCTTTGTCTGTATAGTACTCCATACTCCTCTGTTGTATATTTGTGCCTTACGGAGCTCCGGTAGGAATGAGAGACGGCAGGATGTGCCCGCACACACTTGGGATCAAAGTCAATGACTCTTAGACCTTCTAGGCTTGTGGCTCGAGACAACGCCAATAGGCTTGACCACACTCAAAGACGCGGGACAAGGAGATCTTCTACACAGTCCAGTGACATACCCCGGCTTCAAAATTACAACATTCAAAATAGGTGCTAAGTGAAAAAAAATCTGGTGGATTAGTTACATGACAGTGACACAGCTAAATATGCTCCCCAAACAAAATTCTAACTGGAATGTTACAATCTTTTGTTGTTTATATATGAATGATCCTTTGTCTAATTACATTGTCTAGCTTCATATTTGTTCTTACCTGGCTTTTATGTATAGAGATAGCCCATGCTAGTTTGAGTGGCAACTGACGTCTAGTAAGTATCACTCCAAGGCACCAGCCTTGACGGACCACCTCTCTGTTCTGATCACAACCTCCTCACCACACATAAATCTTACAAGTGGAAAGCCTTGGGAAAGAAAGGAAGGGTGCAATTTGAGGTAGTATTTGATGCATTAACCAATTCTAACAGGTACACTTCTGATTCCAGAACATTCTGTTATTCGTGGTTCACGAGATATCCTTGAGAAAAAGTTATTCACAAAATTTGAGTTGATCACGATATGTTTTCCTTCCCTTGTTCTATTTTTTTTTTTTTTTTTCCTGCGGTTCTTGTGTTACGAGCAATGCTTGTCTCACGGTCCAATAGGCCACCGTGCTATTAATTCATGTCGTTTATGGCAGAAAATACAAAATGCGGAATGTTCTTACATATCCGGTTATATCAACCGAATTTGCATGACAGATTAGTAGGAAACACATTATGTTTCATAAAATCATTTAACTGAGGCCTGATTTCTTTCCAATGTTGACTGAAATAAGGCATTTCCATTCTGAGAAGTGGAATGCCCCAAATACATATTTTAAGCACCCCTAAAAGATAAAATAGTCTCGACCCGTGACCCCAGGTCACACCTGTCGACAATTTTGCTCTTCCTAAATTCGTTTGGCTCAAGCCCACACGGACGCGGTCATATATGCTGTGGGGCGGGCTGGACGCGGAGTCAAACATTGGAAAAGGAAATCAGGCCTCAGTTAAATGATTTTGACAAAATGTGGTTTTAAACATAATTATTACACTGAGATGATTTCCTTTACACACTAATTGTGACTGAAATATATGCATAACCCCCGTTGATGAATAATGTCAAATAAACACGCTAGCACACTCAGTCGGACGTGGGGCATGAGATTCAGAGCAGTCAACAGAGTGCAGCCAAAGCGAGACCCTTAACTAAACATATGTTAAAGGCAAAGCATTACATAAAATCGGGGAAATAGATGCTCACCTGACAAACGGAACACTCCGGGGCGAGAGTCCAGTCGGCAACCGGATGAAGGACTTTATGTATAGTGTAGAAAGATTTAGTGTTGTTTCTGCAGGAGGCCTCGCAACGTTCTCTTGGGGAGTTTGTACGTCTGTAGTACACGGACGAAAACGTGTGGGAGCCTCCACGACATAGAATGCAGATTTCGGCAATGCTGATTACGCGGTGATAGGCCCACGAAGACGTGACGGACCGAATGGGCTCGAGCTTGGGGAAGCTCCTATCACCGCGTTGGAATCGTTAATTACAGCGCTATCCATCTACGCAATCGTAGCTTTGGGACGCGGACCCGTGCGGGGAAGCGTGTGTAAGAAACAACGAGACGTTCGAGCCCCTCGCGCGGACTAGTTTTACGTTTATAGTTCTCAGGGCCAAATGGGACAACCCACAGGCGATTCTTTTTTCCGCACCAAAGAGTGACATGCAATTCGGGCTAAGATCATGTTGAGTGTCTGAATGAGGATGACTCGTTCGTTGCCAGAAAATACGGGCCTAAAGAAACAATTGACCTGTCCCGAGAGAATTCGGACGCTGACATCGAGATATTTCTTAATCTACGAGCATCGTCTCCCGAGCGAG
>JAMKCH010039280.1:0-13475 GCA_023653785.1 Ophioderma brevispina
CCTACAAGACAAGATATGCTAATATTTAATTTAACTAAGAATAAGAAATCTTTCTCTGACCAGTCAGTCCGAACAAAGGGTCCTATTCTTTGGGAATGCTCTGAAAAGAATTAAAAAATCTACTTCCGTCAAATGCTTCCGCAAAAAGCGAAGCAAAATATTTTTCTAAAATTAATTAAACTAACATGTGCAACGTCCTGTGTTGTTTGTAGTTTTGTGTTCTACGTGTTGTTTTTTATTGATTATGTATATCGTAACGTAACAAGGGAAAGGTCGTTACGGGCTTTGGCCTCCCAGCCTTTTCCTCCATCAAAATGTTTCTTATATTGTTTTGTATTATGTTACCATGTAGACTTTTATGGAAATAATTAAAATGTCAAAAGGCAAAATGTTGGGTGGATTAACTGTACCTTATAATGATGAGCATGTGCTGATATTTTGATAAAGTTTGTAAGTCGTACATAAAGCAAGCCTGGAAAACTTAGAATAGTCTACATTGATATGGTAAGTTTATTCTTTACAGTGCTGTTATATTAAAAAATCATATGTAGATTTATATGTATAAAACTGTAGATAATGTACAGGAAACATTATTGTAGTATGGATACTTACAATTAGTTGATGTTTTTGGATGTGCTTATGTAGGAATACTTGTTACATATTGCATGTCGGGTTATAGCCCCTGTGACATTCCGTAATATGGATGCACAAACATTCCCAAGTTTTGCACGTCATTGCGTTTGACGTAGCAGGGTATTTAAACGGACATGGCATCGGTTTTTGTTTGTGTGTGGGTCATGTCTCATGATTTATAAGGTGATTACTCTGTATGAACGCACCGTCATGATTGGCGGTGCCGCGTTGTAAAAAGCGTTGTTCGATCAAATACATAAATAAAATATCGATTTTAATGAGTGGTAAATACAACCTCTCAGAAACGAATGGAATCGTCGAAACGCCCACAACATGAACTGACAGGAAAAAATCATACTATCAAATTTGAGACTATCACACTTCATGTCATTTCATATTATTCAGTCATATCAACCATATGCACATGAAATTCACAAAAAATACATATAAAAATGACATTCTATATTAAAAATTAAAAATGATATAAAAAGGAAATACAGAAAGCAGTTGATGAGACAACGGATAGCCCAAAAAGCCACATGAGCTTATTTCAATTGGGGTCCTTACAAAAGGACAACAGAAAACAAAGCAAAACAGATACACCACTAGCATTTCAAGGACTGGCGCTCTTCCTTCTCTCGATCTGTTTTCATGGCAAGATGAGATTTACTTCTTTTTTGAAGTGGACGTAGCTGTTGATCGATTAAATAGTGCCTGGAAGGGAGTTCCATCCTTGATTGGAAGTGAATTGAAAGTTTTGCTGCCAAAATGCCCCCGAACCCTAGGGAACCACCAAAATTAAGGGGGCTTATCCCTGGTATATATCGAGCCTTCTGAGACTTTTATAAAATGATCACTCAGATACTTTGGCAGATGTATTTAAAATTTGAAGACATGGGTTAAGCTGGAGGTCTTATCACACACTATCAGTTGTGACACAGATATAGAAAGTTGCTCCCCTTTTTGTAAAAAATGATTGTCATCTAGCGTAATGTGTCCAAGTGAGGCATAGTTTTGAAGCATCTGCAATGCATATTTATAATGTTAGCCACACAATAGGTCATTTACAAATAAAACTAACCTTTTGGAGTCCTCTGTCCTAAGGCAATACGTGCAAGTATTAAATAAAATCAGATTAACTTTTCATGTTGACCATGTACAAATTGAGATGACCCCTTTTTTACCACTTCAGTCATTTTTACCCCTATAACTCCAAAGCAATGGTCGTAGGTACAAACTATATCACATTTTTACCCTTATGACTAGATGGACAATATGGCATACATTTCAACTTGAGCTAACCTTGATTGGAGCATTTAAAAGTTGGACCCCTGGGAATCTTAAATTGACCGGGTTGGCCCCTATTGAAAAGTGACACCACGATTGACTACTAACTCTAGGCATTGATGATAAAGGTGTAAACCTGTTTTTAAGGGGGGGGGGGGGGGGGTTTTTGTTAAACGAACGCCTTAAATAGTTGTAAATGATATAGAGTGATAGATACACTATCAGTCTATCAACTGTCACATATTTGCCGCCAGTTCTATACTTCATACGCTACGAACCTATCTGCTTAGATATCAAATTTGACACACTATCAGTAGTTGTGTCAAAATATCTCATAGACTATCAAACTATTAAAATTTGAAGACTATCATACACTCTAAATAGTGAATGATCTCACAGCAATCTCTACAACTATGACTATCAAAACTATTAGATAGACTACCATCTATCAATAGCAGATATATCAGATAGATTCTATAATCTATAGGAAAATAGCAGATCAGTTATATTACCTCAAGGCTCAAACATCTCACCAATATGGTATCAAACTATCAGATAGGATCTATCAACTATCAGAGTCTATCATCTATCAAAATAGCAGAATATCGGATATAGACTATTGCCTGTCTCCGGTTTATTAATGTTAAATAGGTAACATTCAAAATAGTAAAAAGGATCTCTTGCAATAACTTATTCTCTATAATATAGTTTCAAGTGGCTCAAATGTCCATTGTCATAAGCTGGAATAAATTGAAGACAATTCTTCAAATTCAAAGGAAGACTTATTGAACTAAGACAACAGACATAATTATAATACTTTGCCATGTCTTAGCCCGCATGTCCCGAAGCCGGTTGGTCACGGCAATTAACACCTCTAGTGTTCCTATTGTTCCATTGTTATCAAACAGGGTCAGTAGACCCGGTGGTCCAGGCAATTAACGTGATACTGCCCCCCGATTGGGGTCCTGGTTTGAACTAAGTGAAAAACGAAGTGAATTAAAGTAACGATGCATGCCAATGTTTTTTTCATATCAGAAAGTAAAAAGTACGGGCATTCCTCATTTCATTTTTAAACAAAAACAAAAGTCTGAAGTAAAATTAAAATGTACAAACATTTTAAAAGCATATCTTGTTTAAAGTAACACTTGTTAAAATCAAGCGTGAATTTCCTTTTTTTTAATTAAAATCATTAAGACGAAAAAGACCGAAGTACAGTAAAATAAAAACACAGTTAAATATCTGTTTGTAAAAGAAACTGGTTAAATATAAAGTGCTACTTTTTTTTAACAAAAAATTAAAATCATAAAACGATTAAAAAAAAGATGAAGTAAAATCAAAATGCGAAAAACATTTAAAAAGATATTTGTTTTAAAAGAAAAAAGAACCACGCTGTGGACCAAGTTTTTTAAATATATTTTCGGAGTACCTTTAGAATACACTACCATTTTTGCGGCGCCGCGAGCTCGACTTTTTTTTAAAAAAATCGGAGCTGGCGGCGGCCGGCCGGTGAACCAGAGGAAATGTGATGTGATCTGGGAAAACCCGCCACATGTCGCAATACGACAGTTTTGAAAAAAATAAAGAAAATAGCGTAAACTATGTTATATTGTACTTTATTTTGGTCAGATTGTATAAGGCGTAAACTTTTGATGTGTGTACAAAGAAAAATATGGCAATATTTCTAACTTTAGATGTTATTTTCCCGCATTACATTGTCATAAAAAAGCTAAGTTCTGGAGTCATGTCGGTCGGCTGCGGTCATGTTGAAAATCTTGAATATTATAGAGTATGTGCTGTCTTTGGAATTTTGAAGCTCTGGGTTGCAGCTACTGGCAGCGGCGGCGTCGCCGAATTCTTCATTCACCCTTTAAAAGTTGGCTGCGCGGCGCCGCGAGCTCTGGGTTGCAGCCCCTGGCAGCGGGCCGGTCGCCGTAACGACTTAGGCTGTTGGGTGTAAATCGGGTGGGTTTAATTTTGAGCTCAGTGTTGCATCCGATGGCAAGCGGCGCGGCGGTCGCGACTTCAACCTCTTTTTAAAAAGGTGGCTGCGGCTGGCGCCTGCGAAAGCTTTGGGTGGACGCAGCCAACTGACGCACGGCGGCTCGATCAAAGAGCATACTGGCTGCTGTAAAATTGGCGTTGGAATTAATTTTGAAGCTCAGGGTTGCAGCTGCTGGCAGCGGCGGCGTCGCGAAGGTTCACCTTTAAAAAGGTGGCTGCGGCGCGCCGCGAAGATGTGGGTGACAGACCAATGGCAGCGTCGGCGTCGCGAAGCTTCACCTTTTGAAAAACGTGCTGCGGCGGGGCCGCGAAGCTCAGGGTTGCAGCTGCTGGCAGCGGCGGCGTCGCGAGCTCCACCTTTTTATAAACGTGCTATGCGGCGCCGCGGAAGCTCAGGGTTGCAGCCACGGGCAGCGGCGGCGCCGCGAGGAACTTAAAGAGAAATGAGGAGATTTACCGAAAGAAGCGATCCCAATTTGTGTCGAACCCCGTTTTTTCATATTTGGAATTGCTACCCAATGTCTTAGATAAACTGAAACGAATAAGCTGAACACGCCATCCTTTTGGTAAAGTGAGGATTTAGTTACCTTCTGTCGTGCATTAATGTGTTAAAAAATGGGCGTTGGATGTAAATTTTGAATGGAACAGGGTTGAAGAAGGTGGCAGCGGCGGCGTCGAGAAGCTTCACCTTTTTTAAAAGGTGGCTGCGGCGGCGCGCGAAGCTGTGGGTTGCAGCAACTGGCAGCGGCGGCGTCGCGAAGATTCACCTTTTTAAAAAGTGGCTGAGGCCTCGGCGCCGCGAAGCTCTGGGTTGGTCGTGGGATCGAGTCCCACTGCGACCAATGTGTTGTGCACTTCGCTTGCCTTCTCCACCCAGGAGTGAAATAGGGAGCGTTAGAGGGAATATCCAATCTAAGTGCTATAGCAGTGTGCTACTTGGCCTGGCAGCAAACCTTAAGAGCGAATGATTATGACGATTTCCTGATGGCAGCGTAATAATAATGGCCAGGAGCTTTGACCCTCAGGTAAAAAGCGCTTATAAATCCCCCTATTATTATTATACTTAAATCGGATTGCCCCTTTAAAAAGAACGACTGCAATCTTCACCGTATTTGTTGAAGGTAAAAGATGAGTTGTGTTCGTTCAGTGTGATAATGTAAATACTAAAAAATTAGGGCCACCCCTTTAAAGACACTCATCTTCACCCAAGTTGTTTGTGCCACCCCCTTAAAGAAAACGACTCATCTTCACCCTAGTTAAATAATAGAGTATGTGTTAAAAAGATCAAAGAACATGGACTTGGATGTGGAGGTTTAATGTTTGTTTACGTTGAAAATCTTTAAACGAACCGACTCAGCTTAACCCTGTTTGTTGAGAAAATATGTTAGTAGTTATTTGAAAACATGTATTAACTAATATTGATGGTCAGGAATGAGATAATGTCAAGCGTTTGATTGGAAGTTGGAGGAATATGTACTCCATTTGAGAATATAGTTATTTAGAAAAACATCTTAAATGATAGAGTTTGGTCGAATCCAATTGCGTTAGAAGTTATATATACTTAAATCTGATCTTCCCTTAAAGACACGACTAATCTTCACCCTTGTTGGTGACATGTTAAATGATAGATAGAGTATGTGTTAGAACTGATTAAAAAGAGAAACATGTTAAATTATAGAGTTATGTTCGTCATCAATTGTGATAAGAAGTATACTTAAATCGGACATCCCCTAAGACAAACGACTCATCTTCCCCCTCGTTTGTTGACATGTAAATGATAGAGTCTGTGGTCGTTCAATTGCGTAAGAAGGATAAAACTTTAAATTAGCCATCCCCCTTTAAAGAACAATGTAGAACAAAATTAAATCAAGTTGTGAAACTTTTAAACCAACACGGTTTTACCCTGGTCATCGCTCAACCTTGTTAAAAATAAGCCAACTGTTTAAAAAAACAACTTGTTTAAAAAATAACAACTTGTTTAAAGTTAAGCATCAGTGGTTTACATTTTGAAAAGAGTGGTTTCATTTGACTTTTAAACAAGGTTGAGAGAGACCAGGGTAAACAGAGTTGGTTAAAGAGCGATTGTTTAAAACTTGTTTAAAACTTTACAACCTTGTTTAAGACAAACATGTTATACACAACAAACGAAACATTGTTGTTTAAAACTTAAACAACACACACTTTAATACAACACTCTTTTTAAACAGCAACATTTTAAACGTGTTCTAACAGTGAACGTCTCATCTTAAACGTAGTTGTTTGTATGATAGAGTACGTGTTAGAAATGATTAAAAAAGATTAAAGAGCATGTGTTGTGTGGAATTTAATGTTTTTTTACATAGAAAAATACTTTAAAGAACGACTAATCTTCACCCTGTTTGTTGAGAAATAAGGTTACTAGTATTATTTAAAACATGTGTAAAAAAGTGGTGGGACAATGGGATACTCTCAATGGTTAACAATAAAGTGCATGATGGGACCGGTAGAGCATCGCGCCGGCGCCGCATCGATATAGGTGACTCCGGGGATGACGTCATTTTCCTTGAAAATTTATACTTAAAGGAGGAGGGACCCGAGTTAAGTATATTAATTTTCCAGCTTGATAGAATGCCTTCATACCAAAACGCCATCTGTAATGTTTAGCGCCGGGGGGGGGGATTATTTCACCAGTTTCTAAGTGAGAGCTCAAAACGTGATTTTAATCCCAAAGAGTACTCTGTTAAAAATAATATTGGGCGACCAAGAATGGGCCTATTTTCGCTCATAACATCCAAACCAAACATCCCTTATAGCCTAAGGATGCACAGGGTACAAGCGTCGCTTTATTCTGATACCAAACTTTTGACCACTGAGTGCATGAGCTGATGATGGGAACGGTAGAGCATCGCGGCCGCCGACCGCCGTGCCACGGCTGGCATCGATATAGGTTGACTCGAGATGGACGTCATTTTCCTTGAAAAGGTATGATGGAAAAGCGGTAAATGCAGATTACTAGTGCATGAGGGGATACTATCAATGATCGCGCAACTGCCCATTATGCATGATGAAAAATGAGCTACTGTCAATGCGTTAAACAAATAAAGTGCATATGGGAACGGTAGGCATCGCGGCCGCCGCCGGCCACGGCTGCTCGCGAGAGGATGATCCGGAGGGACGTCACTTCATTGAACAGTGCATGATGGGAAATGCCATTAACATGTTACATGACGGAAATGCCGATTACATGTTGGCCATTTTGGGAATTGGGGAAATGGGATGCATCATGGTGGGGACGGTCGGAGCATTGCGCCGCCGCCGCAGCTGCCACGGCTGCATCGATATAGTTGACTCAGGGATGACGTCACTCTCGTTGAAAACCATAATAAAATAATAAGACTTATAAAGCGCAAGGAATGATTGTTTCCACTTGCAAATTGAAAAAAAAATGCAGATCGTTAACAAATAAAAAACTATTCGTGAATTATTTGACTTATGACTTAATGTGTCACACACAAGGCCAAAATAAATGAATATCTGACATAGTGCATGATGGAAATGTGATGTTATCAATGGTGGGAACGGTAGTGCATTGCGCCGCCGCCGCCGCTGCACGGATGCTGCGATAAGGTGACTCAGGGAGTGACGTCACTCTCGTTGAAAAAAATAATTAATACTAATGAAGACTTATAAAGCGCAATGTAATGATTGTTGCACTTGCAAATTGAAAAAAAAATGCAGATCGTAACAAATAAAACTATTTCAGCTGACATTATTTGACATTAGCCCTTAATGTGTCACAAAATGCACCAAACATAAATGAATGTTGCTACACAAAAGGTGAGCTTCGCGGCGCCCCGAAGTCGCTTTTAAAAGGTGAGCTTCGCGGTTGGGTGGCCAACATGGTGGCGTATTCTAAAAGTGTAGCCATATTTTACTTCTATCAAGTGTGACTCCATTAGACTAGGACTTCCATTAGACTAGACTTTTAAACATTGTAAAAGAATATCTTGTTTAAAGGAAAATTTGTTTAAATCAAACCTATATAATACAAGCCAAATTAAGAGGCTTGATTTAAACGTTTTCTAAATAATAAGCACTGTTAAACATAAAGTTAAAGAACAGACACAATGTGGACACAACATTGGCAAAGATAACGGAAGTTGATTGAAAGCGGCGCAAAACCACTCATGTAGTTAATCTGGTGCTTAAAGCCCTTGATAACTAATTATTCGGGACCAACCGGTTCGGGACAACGGGGTAAGCCTTGCAAGCTCAAATGCTGTTTGAAATTGAACTGAATGACTTTATGGGGGCAATAGGCAGAATATCAAGTGTCAGTGATAGTGTAATCTATCAAAGATAGTCATTCACAAACTGTAGTGTATGATAGTCATCAAATTGATAGTCTATCATTATAGTTGATCGTCTATCGAGTATAAACAAGCCTGATATATTGGACATATTATAGAGTGTTCAGTCTACCGAAATAGCAGATATATCAGCTATATCAACTCCAATCGTCTCTTCAAACATGACTTCAAAAACTATCACATAGATCTCTCATCTAGTAAAATAGCAAGATATATCTGATATTTTATATAAAAATAGCACATATATCAGTTATAGCACCTCAAACATTCTCTTCAACTTATGGCTATCAAACTATCCGGAAATGCGGGGAGTATATCATCATATCAAAATAGCAGATATATCAGCCATCTTCAACTAGACGATAAAACATCGTATAGAGTCCTATCGTCTATAAATATAGCATGTGTTTCAGATAGAGTCTATAATCTATCAAAGTAGCAGATAAAATATCTATCATATAGTTTTGATAGGGTATATTGGAGAGTAAAAAATGTGATATATAGAATAGATGGATAGACTTATAGTGTACTGATATAATGATAGTCTATCACATAGTTGATATTGATAGTCTATCTGATATTATGATAGTCTATCAGATAGTTGATAGCGTTTAATGAGAGTATAAAAAAGCCTGATATATTCGATTGATGATAGACTGATAGTGTATCTGATATAATGCAGTCTATGTAATTTAGTCTATCATTCACAACTGATGAAGTGTACAGAAAAAACTTGTTCAAAAATTAGTAAACAGTTGTTAAAGTTTAAACAAGTTGTTTACCGGGTGAACTGACCAGTGTTGTTCAGTTCACAGGTAAACACTTTTTTAACTTTTAAACAACTGTTGAAACTTTTGGAACAGCGTTTTCTCTGTGATATGATAGTAATATCAAATTTATATTCTTAGGTAGTGTGATAGGGTATTGAGAGTCTATGTGATAAGCTGTGATAGTCCTATCAAATGATAGTCTTTCATTCACCCAAATAATAGTGATCTGACATTTTGATAGTGATAGTCTATCATATTAGTTGGATATCATATCAGATAGTTTGATAGCGTATAAGAGTTATAAACAAGCCTGACAATTGATAGAGTCTAATAGCAGATATATCAGATAGACTCCACCGTCTATCAAAATAGCAGATTATCAGGTATAATCCCTAACAGATAGACGATATATCAGCTGTAATCACCCCATCTACCATCTATCATCAAACTAGCAGATATACCAGGTAGACTCTATTATTTATCAATAGCATATATCGGATAGGCGCCATCATCTGATTGCAAAATAAAAGATATATCCGCTATATAACCTCAATCCTTCTCTTTCAAACATGAGTTAAAAACTGTCACATAGAGTCTATCAATACAGCAGAGATCTCAGCGTAGACGCCATCATCTATCAAAATAGAAGATATATCAGATAGAATCTATAAAAAAAAAAAGCAGCTATATAAATTTTCAGCTGTATCACCCCAAACTACTGTTTGGTTATAAAACTATATCAGATAGAGTCTTACCATCTATCAAAGTAGAAGATATATCAGATGGACTCGATCATCTATCAAACGAGCAGAAATAAGGGTGAGTCAAAAAAACGACCCTGGATTGTGCCGCCATTTTGAATTTTGGAGTAAACATATATCTAACATATTTGGTATCCTTGAAAGCTGGTTCATTATCTTAATCTACTGCAAGATCATTCAAATCGGTTAGGTATAGGGACCGGCTACGGTCGTTTGAATCAAGTAGTCGGTTTCCAATGTCCACGGATTCACATTGAAATGAACGACGTCAGCGAAGAAAATCAGGTCCAGAAGAAAATCAGGCTATTATCACTGCAATTCGTGATTCGAAAGACTGTAGCCTCCGCCTAGGACTTAACCGATTTGGAAAGATCTTGCAGCAAATTAAAGATTAATGAAAAGATTTCCGCGATTAACATATGTAGATATATATTATTTAAAATATTAAAAATGGTGGACACAATAAGGGTCAAGTTTTTTTTACTCACCCTGTATATATAAAAAATAACAGAAACATCAGCTTTATCTCCTCAATCATCTATTAAACTTGACAATCAAACTATCAGATAGTTGATAGTGATGAGAGTATAACAACCGGATAAACCCTTATTGTACTTTCTAACTATGAAGATAGTTATGCTGTTTAAATAAAAAAGTATTTGTGGGAGATCGATGAAGGTTTAAAGATCGTAATCCAACTGCAATCATTTAATGAGTGACATTTAACGGAGATAAGTTAAACGAGGCACATGAAGTAAAAGTGTCCTCCCAACCCCATCCCCCTCCTCAACCCCACCTCCACCTCCACAACCTCGTCGTCCCTTTCCAACCCCAATTCCCCCTCCTAATATTTGTGGGAGGGGTGCTCGTTTAACTTCAAAGTTTACTATTTCAGGAAGGGGAAACCAAATCATAAATGAGGGGTGCCATTTAACCAAATCAATTAGAGAGTGATCCCTTTTTTGGGAGAGTGATACTAACGAGTTCAGTATTTTAGGAAGTCTGATGCAATCATGCCCTCTTCCCCATTGCCCACCCCTGTAAATGCCCATCTGTCTGCCTCGCCCCAATGTCCATCTTCAATCCCCAATTCTCATCTCCCCTCCTAATTCCTTCCCCCTCCCACCAGCCACCTGCTCCCCCCACCCACCCCCTTCCCCAACACCACCCCATCACCCCTCCCCAAGAACCCCATCCACTCCCACACTTTTCTCTTCCTAAACACACTTCCCTCTCCCCAACACCCCATTTTTCCCTCTCCAACATTTATTCCTCCCCAATACACTTATTCCCCCCACACACCCACTTCACCTCTCCCGGCACCCCGTTTATCCTTTTTCCGGATTTCGCCGGCCCAACACCCCATGGCCCCTCCCAACCACCCACCAGTCATCACTCTACCCCAATACCCATTTTACACCCACCCCACTCCAAAACAGCGCATCGCCCAACCTCCCCAAACACCAGACCTCCCACTACAAGACAAAGTGTTTGTGGAGGTGCAATCCACCGGTGTTACTATGAAAAGTTGACTATTTCAGGAACGTCCAACCAAATCAGAGTGTTGCCTAGTTTTAGAAAGTTGGTTATCCCTCTCTAAGATAAGTTAACTCCATATGTTAAACATGGCACAAGAAGGTGCCCAAAAGGGAAAGAATTCTCCCACAATTGGTAAACTTTACGTTAAACGGTCCAAGCACCCTAATTCCCCCTCTCCCAACACATCACAGCCCTCCGCAACCAGAAACGAAGTTTTACTATTTGTGGGATCGTCCTGTTGTAATTACAAAGTTTATATATCAGGGAGGGGAAACCAAAATCACACAGAGTGTCGCCCCTCGTTTTTACAGAATTTAGTTCCCGCCCTAGAAAAGAACGATGCACTAGAGATTCCCACAAACATGAAAGCTGGAAAGCCCCCCCCAATTTGTAAACTTCGTAGTTAAAGAGGTGGTAGAGAGTGATGTCTCGTTTTTAATATTAAGTTTACTATTTGAGGGAGGAGAAACTAAAATCTCATAGTAGTTGAGGGAGGGGTATTGAAGTCTTCATTTTATCTATACACTGATTGTCGCTATTTGTGGGAGTACAATCGACCTTGTGATAGTCGATACTCGTGGCTAGGACCCCCCAATACGTGAGAATGCGACCTTATGATACAACGTTCTAGAAATTTTTGAACTGGTAATTAAAATGGGATTTTCAAATTAATTTTCTCCCAAATTCCTCTACGACTTAAAGTTTGAGATAAAAGTGGATAGCAGGACAGAAGAAAGATTATTTTTGCGGATTTCTCCTCAAATTAAACTTGATCGGTCCGAGACCACCTACCGAGAATGTTTTCGACGGTTTCTTGGACAAACAGCACAAAAGGAAACCCCGCAAACCTTGGTTTTGAACTGGCCTGCCTATCCAATCGTGCCCTATAGTAAACCACGCTTTGAATTTCTGTCGGTACGACAGAGCTCGCATAATTACTAAATCATTTATGACAAGGCGTTCAAGCTTTAACTTACGTTTAGCGGACAACGGGTGTGAAAAAAATATTTAGGGGATGAAAAACAGTCAAAATTCTTTATTACTTGAAATGTTTCTAAGGGTAAAATGTCATATATTTTTAGATTTTGGCACTTAAAACCCCTTATTTTTCACTGATTTTGAGAAAAATTCATTTTTATGGCCAATTTTAGCCAAAAATGGCCGTTTTCAGGTGACAAAAATTTTGACTTGCTAATATCCTGTGAGTGTATGAACATGAAAACTACCTAGTAGTGGCTAATTCTTTATGCGAATCATGTGACAGGGGTACATTTGTAATATTCAAATCATTAAATGGGTTCAATCTATTTCTTTATTTTTGTAACAGGGTTAGAAAGTCAGCGGTCAGGGTGACAATTGATTTGGGAAAAATTGCAATTTTCGCCCAATTTTGTGATTGAAAAAGCCATAACTCCTCAATGGTATGAGCTATGGTGATGATTCTTGTGTCTTTTTGTTCAGAATTTCAATAGCTAAATAATGATATAAAACTTGACTAAGTGGAATGTACTGAACAAAAATAAAGTAATAATATGTTACCCCTACCCCTAACATTTCGGAGGGTGTGAAAAAAATAAAGGCCTTCGCAAAACTGTGAGGTTTAAGGCTAAACAAATATAAACTTGCTATAGCCAAGACCTCCCTCTAGAGCAAGTTTATATTTGTTTAGCCCTGAGAGTCCCAGTTTTGAAGTATTTTAAGTAGGATATCTTTCCCTTTAAGTTTCCACCATTCTGTCCACCAAACGTAAGTCAAAGCTTGAACGCTGTCTTATCTTATTACATAAAGACGGCAAATTCGGCTTATTCACTTCAGGTGTGATCTAATACATTGGTAGGCATTCAAAATATGAAAAAAAAACTTAGTTCGATGTCTTCTTGCAGTATGGTAAAAATTGAAGGAATTCGTCAATCGTCATGCAGATTTGGAGAAATCGATCAGGCAAATTGGGGCAAAATAATACCGATTTAGGAGCTCAGCAACATCGAAAATCCCCAATCTAGTATCGAACATCAAGTGTCCCCCTCTGGAATTTTTCATGAAAATTTCGTGTTTACGTGTTCGAAATTTGGGATTTCTTGGCCGCTTCCCCCTGGGACAACTGTCGTAGCAATTCTACCCCCTCAACGTTCACA
>JAMKCH010039281.1:0-20898 GCA_023653785.1 Ophioderma brevispina
AAAATTGATTCTCGTCAAATATGCATCCCTGAGTTAAAGGTTTTTGAGTGACTATTTGACCAAAAATATTGAAAAGTATAAATTTTAGGTCTGAAACTAAAAAAAATGGGGAAAAAATTCTGATTTATCCACCTGTGAATTTCAAGAGGTCATAGGTAAAATATTCCCCTTTTAACTAAAAGTGCAAAATAATGGCAAAAAAAACGTCAAAATAAGCTCTACTATGAGAGAAGGCAAAGAACAAATAGATCCACAGATCACAAATGTCACCTTTTAGCAAAGTTTCTAGTTTTTTTTACCCAAATCTGTGAAGACCCCATGGGCCTTGGGTCAGCGATGATTCTTCTGACCAAGTATAGTGATTATAGCAATTGATTTGTGGAACTTTGTGGCACAAAAATTCATATCTTCAAAGAGTGCCCCTTTAATTGGCCCACATGACCTTTGACCCAATCTGTGAACTCCCCATATGGGCTTTGGGTCAGTTGTTCTTCTGAACAAGTCTGGTGATTATAGCAATTGATTTGTGGCACAAGTAGGAATTTACAGATTTTCAAAGAATGCCCTTTAATCAGTCCATGTGACCGTTGACCCAATCTGTGAATACCCCATATTGGTCTTGGGTCAGTGGTTCTTGTGACTGATTTTCTCTGCAATAGACCTTTTACTTCTCGAATGAGAATTTTTTTCACCATAAAATTAACCTGGGGAAACACGGACAGACAACCATACTGTCAGACAGATTTCAGAACTGGTAGGTGTCTCCATTTCTTCAAAAAGCGACACAAAAAAGGCATTATTACCTGTTGATCTGTTTACCACCTTGACTCATATTTGCTGAAGACCAAAATGTGGTTGTGTGTTGGCAGCTAACACAGGTGAAGATGAGCTGGACTGCCCACCCCTCCCTGGCCCCTTCATTTACCACAATCTTTCCATCACATCCTGGAGATACACAAGATGTTGCACTGAACAAACCACCTTGGAGTGCTCTGATGTTTATTATGCAATTCTTTGACCGATCTATGGTAAGGTCTTCTTGATGAGATGCAGCACTTTGTATCTGAAAAGATACAAGATGGAAATAAGGCTAAGGTGACGAAAAAAGAAAACCCTGTTTTACGGGCGAGCGGACCTTTCGAGTAGGGTTGGTCGGTCGGGCATTTTTTCTTTTTTTATTTTCTTTTCTGGAGCTCAAAATTGGCCTAAAATAGCCTCAAAATCTGAAAAATCAAGAGAAAAAATTAAAAATTTTTACAAACAAATTTCTAAAACAAATTTGCCAAAATTGATAAATTTGGGCTAAAAACAGGCTGATTTTACATGATTTTTGGAAAAACAAAAAAAAAATCTGCAAAACTGAAAAATCAGGGTTGGTCGGGCCCGTAAAACAGGGTTTTTATTTTCATCGCCTAAACCATCATTTATTGCAATGCCACATGTCAATAAATGGCGTTAACAAATTCTCAATGTTACCGGGGGGAATGATTACTTTTTTATTCATTTAGATCTGTTAATGGTTAATATGGGATAGTGAATCTCATTGGTGTGTTACCATGCACTGATTTCTCATTGTACTACGTGTGTGTAGTGCTACTCATATTCTGTGCTTATGTGATTTTACATTTATGACCTTTCGAAAACCGGGCTTATACAGACACAGATGCGCCCGTTCGATGCGGTGATGCAGTGAGCGCGCCCATGCCCAGCTGTGTTCGGAAATGTGACCGCATCAATTCAAAGTCTACTTGTATCGATCGATGGTCACATTCATGAAACAGCAGCTGGGCATGGGTGCGCTCACTGCATCACCGCATCTGCATAAGCATAAGCCCGGTTTTCTAAAGGTCGTTACTAATTAAAGGGACATTCAGATGATTTGCCATAGAAACAACCGAGAGGAATCATAACACATTTAGCTATCTCCCTTAGCTATTTTTTTCAGTTTTTAAGATTTTTTCAGGAAATGATCCATGCACCTTTAATAATTAAAAGAATTGGCCATTCTCCATTACACTAAATTTCATGACTTCAGACAAAATGAGCCACACACCTCTTTGGAACTTGTCTGTGAAATTCTTGCAAGATTCATCGTAAAATGACTCATGCACTATATCAAATAACTAAAATTCCTAATTATGAAGATTTTTCAGATAAAATAAGCAGTACATCTTTAATTTTTAAAAAAAAAATCTTGCATCATTAATTGGCAATTAACAGTGAAAAGCTTGAGGAAATTATTATGAAATGTTATCTACATAATATCACAACTTCATTAAGTCATGTTCCTTTAAATGGCATAGGTGACAATTAAACTAACAGGTGGGGAGTACATTAGTTCATGAGCTGCTATCCATTAGGTAAAAATCATTTTGGAACTCAATCTACATTTCACCTGTTAGAGTGAGAAAGAAACACAAATCTTACCTTCCTTTGAGAAACTGTTGGTTCAGCTTTCTTTTCAGCATTTAGATTTGGACTCAGTTTGGCTCGGTCCTCAGGTGACATCCGTCGCCTTTTTTTGGCCTTGATGATTGAAACTTGAAAATATGAAATTTGTCCTATACAACACCAAATGTGTCATCAAAATAGTACATTCCAAACAAAAGATATGGAACTCACCAAGTGTTGAAAATGGGCAAACAGCCATTCAAGATAAGAAACAATAAGATAAATAATCAACCTGTTTGTTTAATTTCAGAAAACAATTGTAACATGATTCTTCTTGGTATAGCTCAAGTAATGGAACTTTACTTGGTTAAGCCCTTGCTATGCGTACCTAAGTAAATTCATGGTGAGTGTGTGATTTTGAATTCATCCACACTTGCTCCTATATCATCTTCTCTGCCTCTTGGTTTTCCTTTTAATCAGTCTAACTTGCTGTTCCTCTTCAATTAATTTCCCCATCTTCCTTTCTTCCATTTTTTTAAGAAATGGGGTCAATTTCTCTCCAGTGAGCTGAAAAAAACACAGAAATGAATATGCAAACAGTACATGCAGTAATCATCAAAATAGTACATTCCAAACAAACGATATGGAACTCCCCAAATGTTGAAAATGAGCAAACAGCCATTCAAGATTAGAAACAATAAGATAAAGAATCAACCTGTTTAATTTCAGGAAACAATTGTAACATGTTTCTTCTTGGTATAGCTCAAGTAATGGAACTTTACTTGGTTAAGCCCTTGCTACGCATACCCAAGTAAATTTGTGGTGTGTGATTTTGAATTCTTCCACACTTGCTCCCGTATCATCTTATCTGCCTCTTGATTTTCCTGCTTTTGACTTTCCTGTCTTACTTGGTTTTCCTTTCTTCCCTTTTCTCTGCTCCCTTGATGCTCTACTTTCTTCCTTATTTTGCACTCTATCCCCTATGCTTGCCGCCTCCTCATCACTGTTCCCTCCTCCAGATGCATCACCCTCTTCGTCATCTTTTCCTTGTTCCTTTATTATGGTAACTTCTCCTCCTTCACTCATGTTATCATCATCCAATTCATCCTTATTTCTGCCTCTAGATTCCCTGCTTTTGACTTTCCTGTCTTACTTGGTCTTCTTTTCCCATTTCTCTGCTCCCTTGATGCTCTACTTTCCTCCTTATTTTGCACTCTATCCCCTATGCTTGCCGCCACCTCCTCATCACTGTTCCCTCCTCCAGATGCATCACTTTCTTCGTCATCTTTTCCTTGTTCCTTAATTACGGTAGCTTCTCCTCCTTCACTCACGTTATCATCATCCAATTCATCCTTATCATTTCTATCATCATCTGCCTCCACACAGTCATCACCATCTTGGAACAATCTCTTTCTGGTAGTCTCGCCGTCGTGTCTAACAAAGAATTGCTCTTGTGAGGCTGACAACATTAGAGATGACACCTCTTGATTGGTTTGCAGAGCGTTTTTATATTTGTTTGGGGTGAGACCCAATTGGGTTAGCACCCCATTGTCCAATTGGGAAACTTTTAATCAGTCCGACTTGCTGTCCCTTTCAATGTTTAATTTCCCAATCTTCATTTCTTCCATTTTTTCTAAGAAATTTCTCAATTTCTCTCCAGTGAGCTAAAAAAAAAAACACCAATTAGAAATGAATATGCAAACAGTACATGTAGTAATCATGTGCAATGTATTGTAAACTGAAAGAATTTAGTATATGAGGATTTGATGCTCTAATTTCCTCTTTATTTTGCACTCTGACCCCTATGCTTGCCGCTTCTTCCTCATCAGATGGTTTCCCTCTCCAGATACATCACTTTCTTCATATCTTTTCTGTTTCCATTAATACGGTTGGTAGCTTTCTCATCCTTCACTCATGCTATCATCATCCAATTCATCCTTATCATTTCTGCCTGTTGATTTTCCTCTTTTGATTTTCCTGTCTTACTTGGTTTTCCTTTCTCCTTTTCTCTGCTCCCTTGATTGCTTACTTTCCTTTCCTTATTTTGCACTCTGACCCCTATGCTTGCCGTCTCCTCCTCATCATGTTTCTTCCTCCAGATGCATCAACTTTTTCAAATCTTTTCCTTGTTCCTCAATTTACGGTAGGCGCTCCCTTCCTTCACTCATGTATTCATCCTCCAATTCATACTTATCATTTCTATCACATCTGCCTCCACACAGTGTGTCACACCATCTTGGAACATCTCTCTTTCTGGTAGTCGCGCCGCAGGTGTCTAAGAAATAATTGCTCTTGTGAGCCTGAACATTAGAGATGACACCTCTGATTGGTTTGCAGAGCGTTTTTATATTTGTTTGGGGTGAGACCCAATTGGGTCAGCACCCATTGTCCATTGGGAGAAACTTGAATCAATGTTCGATTGCGTGTCCTCTTCAATTTATTCCCCCATCTTCCTTTTTTCCCTTTTTCTAAGAAATTGGGGTCAATTTCTCTCTAGTGAGCTTGCAAAAAAAAAAAACAGTATGCCAACAGTTCATGTTAGTAATCATAGCAAATGCTTGTAATAAACTGATTGAAAGATGAGTATATGATGGGCACTTGACTTTTCCTATCTTATTTTGCACTCGTCCACTATACTTGCGCCTCATCCTCATCACTGTTCCCTTCTCCAGAGGCATGCACTTCTTCACATCTTGTCCTTTGTTTACTCAAGTACGGTAGGGCTCCTCCTTAATCATTGTTACATCATGCAAGTCATCCTTATCATTTCGATACACCAGCTGCCTCCAACCAGTTGTGTCATCACCATCTTGGAAAAATCTCTTTTGGTAGTCGCGCCGCCGTGTCTAAGAAATATTGTCTTGTGGCCTGACAACATTAGAGATGACACTTCTTGATTGGTTTGCAGAAGCCTTTTTTATATTTTGTTTGGGGGAGGACCCAATTGGGTCAGCACCCCATTGTCCATTGGGAAAACTTTATCAGTTCGACGTGCGTCCCTCTTTCATTTATTTCCCATCTCATTCTTCCATTTTTTAAGAAATGGGGTCAATTTCTCTCTGTGAGCTGCAAAAAAAACCAGTATGCAAAAACAGTACATGTAGTAATCATATGCAAATTATTGTAAACTGATTGAAAGATTTAGTATATGATGGACTTGACTTCTCCTTATTTTGCACTCTGTCCCCATTACTTGCCGCTCCTCATCATCACTGTCCCTTCTCCAAGATTGCATCCACTTTCTTCGTCATCTTTTCCTTGTTCCTTTATGACGTGTAGCTTCCCTCCTCACTCACGTTATCATCATCCAATTCATCCTTATCATTCTATATCATTGCATGCACACCAGACATCACCATCTTGGAACAATCTCTTCTGGTAGTCTCGCAGCCGTTTGTCTAAGGAAAAGAATTGTCTTGTGAGGCTGACAACATCTAGAGATGAACCTCTGATTGGTTGCAGAGGTTGGTTTGCAGAGCGTTTTATATTTGTTTGGGGTGAGACCCAATTGGGGGTCAGCACCCCATTGTCCATTGGGGAAACTTTTAATCAGTCCGACTTGCTCTCCCTCTTCAATTAATTTCCCCTCTTCATTTTTCCATTTTTCTAAGAAATTTCTCACATTTCTTCTCCAGTGAGCTTAAAAAAAAAAACAATAGAAAATGAATATGCAACAGTACATGTATTAATCATGTGCAAAGTATTGTAAAAACTGATTGGAAAGATTTAGTATATGATGGACTTTGATGCTCTACTTCCTTCTTATTTGCACTCTGACCCTATGCTGCCGGCTTCTTCCTCATTAAGTAACCTTCTCAGATACATCACTTTCTCATTATCTTTTCCTTGTTCCTTAATACGGTAGCTTCTCTACTCATTCATCATGCTATCATAATCAATTAATCCTTATCGTTTCTGCCTCTTGATTTTCCGTCTGTTGACTTTACCTGCTTACTTGCGTTTTCCTTTTCTTCCTTTTCTTGCTCCTTGATGATCTACTTTCCTTATTTTGCACTCTGCCCCTAGCTTGCCGTCTCCTCCTCATCACTGTTCCCTTCTCCAGATGATCACTTTCTCAGATCTTTTCTTTGTTCCTCAATTCGGTAGGCGCTCCTCCTTCATCATTGGTTAGCATCATACCAATCATCCTTATCATTTCTTCACCATCTGCCTCCACAAGTGGGTCATACACCATCGTTGGAACAAGTCTCTTCTGGTAGTCTCACCGCCGTGTCTAACAAAGAATTGCTCTTGTGAGGCTGACAACATTAGAGATGACACTTCTTGATTGGTTGCAGAGCTTTTTGTGTATATTTTTTGGGGTGCATGAGGACCCAATTGGGTTAGGCACCCCATTGTCCATGGGAAACTTTTAATCAGTCCGACTTGCTCTCCCTCTTCAATTAATTTCCCCACTTCCTTTCCTCCATTTTTCGCCGAGGGTCAATTCTCTCCAGTGAGCTAAAAAAACACACAAATAGAACTGAATATGAAACAGTACATGCCAATGTATTGGCAACTGATGAAAGATTTGGTATATGATGGACCTGCAAAAGCTATTTTTAGACTAGTGTGGATGTGGCGGGTTGTGCTTAATCTGCAGGTAGTCCGGTACAAGTCTGATGAATTCATCCGGGTCACAAATTATCACAACCCGACTGGGGCTTAGTTGAAGAATAGGAGTAAGAGGAAGCACTGAAATTTATCCAAGGTCCAAATCTTTAGTGATTCATTAATGTTACCATAAATCCTTCCCACACCATTTGCAATACTACATGTTACTGAACAACTGATACCAAAACTTGGTATAAATTGGGACAAGATATGTTTATTTCTTTCCACTCGACGAATATTTCAATATTGTAAAAATTATATCTTAAAAACAAATTTAAAGACCAACATGATTTTCCTGCTTTCGACTTTCCTGTCTTACGTGGTTTTCCTTTCTTCCCTTTTCTCTGACTCCCTTGATGCTCTACTTACCTCCTTATTTTGCACCCCCCCCCCACTCTACCCCCTATGCTTGCCGCCTCTTCCCCTCATCATGTTACCTTCTCCAGATGATCACTTCTTCGTCATCTTTTCCTTGTTTCCTTTATTACCGGTTAGCTTCTCCTCCTTCACTCATGTTATCATCATCCAATTCATCATCATTTCTATCACCATTTGGGAACAATCTCTTTTGGTAGTTCTCAAGCCCGCCGTTGTCTTCTAAGAAAGAATTGCTCTTGTGAGGCTGACAACATTTAGAGATGACCACCTCTTGATGGTTTGCAGAGGTTTTTATATTTGTTGGGGTGAGACCCAATTGGGGGTCAGCACCCCATTGCCCATTGGGAAACGTTTAATCAGTTCCGATTGCCTCGTCCCTCTTCATTAATTTCCCCATCTTCCTTTCTTCCGTTTTTCTAAGAAATGGGGTCGGTCAATTTCTCTCCAGGAGCTGACAAAAAAAAAAAAAAAAAAACACCCACACAAAATAGAATGAATATGCAAAAAGTAATGCAGAATCATATGCAATGTATTGTAAATTGATTGAAAGATTAAGTTATATGATGAGACTTGCCAAAAAAAGCAATCCAATACTAGTGTGGACTGGGGCTAGGGCGCTATAGTACGATGTGAAGCATTGAAAATGGTATCCAGGTCCAAAATCTTTAGTTGCTTTCGATTAAATGCTTACCATAATCATACAAACCATTTGAAATACCACATGTTACCTGAACAAATGATACCAAAAACTTTGTTAAATTGGGAAAGATTATGTTTATTTCTTGCCACTCCGACTATTTTTCATTATTTTAAAAGATATCTTAAAACAAATTTACAGACCAAAGTGATTTTCCTGCTTTGACGTCTTTCCTGTCTTACTTTGTTTTCCTTTCTTCCCTTTTTCTCTGCTTACCTTGATGCTATATTCTTGCCTCACATTATTTTGCACTCTACCCCCTATGCTTGCCGCCTCTTCCTCATCACTGTTCCCTCCTCCAGATGCATCACTTTCTTCGTCATCTTTTCCTTGTTCCTTTATTACGGTAGCTTCTCCTCCTTCACTCACGTTATCATCATCCAATTCATCCTTATCATTTCTATCATCATCTGCCTGCACACAGACATCACCATCTTGGAACAATCTCTTTCTGGTAGTCTCACCGCCGTGTCTAACAAAGAATTGCTCTTGTGAGGCTGACAACATTAGAGATGACACTTCTTGATTGGTTTGCAGAGCGTTTTTATATTTGTTTGGGGTGAGACCCAATTGGGTTAGCACCCCATTGTCCATTGGGAAACTTTTAATCAGTCTGACTTGCTGTCCCTCTTCAATTAATTTCCCCATCTTCCTTTCCTCCATTTTTCGCCGGGTCAATTTCTCTCCAGTGAGCTAAAAAAACACAATAGAAATGAATATGCAAACAGTACATGCAAATGTATTGTAAACTGATTGAAAGATTTGGTATATGATGGACCTGCAAAAGCTATACCTAGTGTGGACTGGGGCGGGTTGTGCATAATTCTGCAGTTTATTCCGTACAAGTCTGATGAATTCATCAGGGTCACTAATTATCACAACCCGACTGGGGCTAGTTGAAGAATATAGTAAGAGGAAGCACTGAAATTTTATCCAAGGTCCAAAATCTTTAGTTGATTTCATAAATGCTTACCATAAATCCTTACCAACCATTTGCAATACCTACATGTTACCTGAACAACTGATACCAAAACTTTGTTAAATTGGGAAAGATATGTTTATTTCTTGCCACTCCGACTAATATTTTCATTATTGTAAAATTATATCTTAAACAAATTTACAGACCAACATGATTTTCCTGCTTTCGACTTTCCTGTCTTACTTGGTTTTCCTTTCTTCCCTTTTCTCTGCTCCCTTGATGCTCTACTTTCCTCCTTATTTTGCACTCTACCCCCTATGCTTGCCGCCTCCTCCTCATCACTGTTCCCTTCTCCAGATGCATCACTTTCTTCGTCATCTTTTCCTTGTTCCTTTATTACGGTAGCTTCTCCTCCTTCACTCATGTTATCATCATCCAATTCATCCTTATCATTTCTATCACCATCTTGGAACAATCTCTTTCTGGTAGTCTCGCCGCCGTGTCTAAGAAAGAATTGCTCTTGTGAGGCTGACAACATTAGAGATGACACCTCTTGATTGGTTTGCAGAGCGTTTTTATATTTGTTTGGGGTGAGACCCAATTGGGGGTCAGCACCCCATTGTCCATTGGGAAACTTTTAATCAGTCCGACTTGCTGTCCCTCTTCAATTAATTTCCCCATCTTCCTTTCTTCCGTTTTTCTAAGAAATGGGGTCAATTTCTCTCCAGTGAGCTGCAAAAAAAAAAAAAAAAAAAAAAAAAAAAAAAAAAAAGGAACAATCTCTTTCTGGTAGTCTCGCCGCCGTGTCTAAGAAAGAATTGCTCTTGTGATGCTGACAACATTAGAAATGACACCTCTTGATTGGTTTGCAGAGCGTTTTTATATTTGTTTGGGGTGAGACCCAATTGGGTTAGCACCCCATTGTCCATTGGAAAACTTTTAATCAGTCTGACTTGCTGTCACTCTTCAATTAATTTTCTAAGAAATGAGGTCAATTTCTCTCCAGTGAGCTGCAAAAAAAACACCCACACAAAATAGAATGAATATGCAAACAGTACATGCAGTAATCATATGCAAATGTATTGTAAATTGATTGAAAGATTTAGTATATGATGGACTTGCAAAAGCAATACCTAGTGTGGACTGGGGCTAGTTGAAGAGTATAGTAAGATGAAGCATTGAAATGTTATCCAAGGTCCAAAATCTTTAGTTGCTTTCATAAATGCTTACCATAAATCCTTACCAACCATTTGAAATACCTACATGTTACCTGAACAACTGATACCAAAACTTTGTTAAATTGGGAAAGATATGTTTATTTCTTGCCACTCCGACTAATTTTTTCATTATTTTAAAATTATATCTTAAACAAATTTACAGACCAAAGTGATTTTCCTGCTTTCGACTTTCCTGTCTTACTTTGTTTTCCTTTCTTCCCTTTTCTCTGCTCCCTTGATGCTCTACTTTCCTCCTTATTTTGCACTCTACCCCCTATGCTTGCCGCCTCTTCCTCATCACTGTTCCCTTCTCCAGATGCATCACTTTCTTCATTATCTTTTCCTTGTTCCTTAATTACAGTAGCTTCTCCTCCTTCACTCATGTTATCATCATCCAATTCATCCTTATCATTTCTGCCTCTTGATTTTCCTGCTTTTGACTCTCCTGTCTTACTTGGTTTTCCTTTCTTCCCTTTTCTCTGCTCCCTTGATGCTCTATTCAATTCAATTTATTAGAACTCACTTTCATAACAGTGGCACACATCTATCCGATGGTGCGTCCATACATAACACAAAAATTGTACAAATGTTAAAAGATACAAAATATTAAAAGAATATAAATAGGAAAAGTAACAACCAATTAAGTTGTGGGGGTGGTGTGGTCAGCGGAGAAGAGAGTGGCGTTGACATGGTTTCTTATTTGAACATCGTTGGGCATGAGGAAATATTAAACAAAGTCAAGCACATCCCCATCCAGCACCACTGTACACACCCACACACACACACACACACACACGTCGGCCGCGCGCAATATACACAGTTGCAATACACACGTGCATACCCCCTTACATTACAAACTAGGCCTTAGGTTCCTATTTGTTTCCATATGCAAATATACAACAAACATATGTAAGTGCCTTGACATACAAATTTCCCTATGAAGCAAAATATATAAAAGAAACATATGGCAACAAAGAATCATAATTATACCAATAAGAACCCTAATTATTGTTAAAGTTGTGTGCTCTCTGTTTCCATTCACTTTTGATTAGCTTTTACATGTTTTTATAATCAAAAATATAACTAAACCTAGGTTTCAACAACTAACATGTTTTCAAGCATAAGGAAATATTTAACTTCCTTGTTCACTAGAATAAACCAATACTAGGAGGGTCCACTTGAATTTTTTTTAATTGTATTTTTGCCTTTTTTTAAAATTTTTTATTTTTTAAGACAATTTAAACAGTCATCAAAAGAAACAATTTGCCACAAATTTCAACTTCTCCTACGTCAAGCGGTTCCGGAGTTATGATCGTTTACGATGCAAAAAACATTGTTTTTTTTCGTCATTTTCCATTTCTGGTAAAATTATCCCAAATTTGAATTTGAGCAATGTATATCCATCCAGTGACCTTCGCGACACACAGCGGACTGTCTGAGCCGGTGAAGTGCGAGTGGAGGTTGTATTACTCCCGCTCTCGCTCTCCTGGCGCCGCCTGAGTGGTCATATAATAGCAAGAAAACCCATTCTTTCTTGCAGTCCAAAGAAAAGAACAACCCCCCTTTTCCAAGTTTCAGAAAAAAATTCAATTGGCTTGGCATTTTACGGGCATTTAAATATGGTAAGTTCCCAACATTTGTAGATTACCCCATAATGCATTGCCGTTTAATCGGTCCACTGGTGTAATTCCGTACAATCCCTATGATCTTTGTATAAATATCACTGGTGGTAAATTAAATGTTACTGTGACTGTTTTACAGAGCTGAACACTAATAAAATTTGGGAGACTCATCAGGATAGATGAGGAATCATTTTCACTCACCTTGTAAACGTTTTCAATTGCGGAACGGATTTCAAGGTAATTTGCATCCATTTGCATATTTAAGATTTAGACATTGTTACTTTAATAGAACTTTGTCATTAACTGTCATAAAATGGTGTGTGTATTAATGGAAATAACTTTTTTTTAAATGAAGCTTCTATTTTAATAAGATGCAAGACCTTCCTTGAAATGAAATATGGGGTTTATTCCATTTTAACGAAGGGATAATTACCTATGTGATAATTGGAATCTTGTGATCGTTCTCCTGCATTAACAACAACAGCACAATAATGAAGACACATGCAACCCCACATGAACATCACTTTGAAAAATATTAAAAAAGTATATTTAGTTTCATCACTATCCAACATACATGTAGAATTGTTTAAAACCAATATTTGTAATTAAATTTGTGTAGAAGTCTTTCAATTCTGTATTTATAATTAAATATCAAGTGCAAATTGGCGAACTGCCAGTAATCTAGGGATTTTTATATGTCGCTTATTTGGAAATTAAAGAAAATCAATCAAAAAAATTTTAAGAAGAGATGTGACACCTTTTAAAAAGCTTTTTCGTGAAAATATGTACAGACTGGATGGACAGCAAATGTAAACAGATGTAATTTTTGTTTGTTTTAAAACTTTTGGAATATTCTATTTATATGTAGGATGTTTAAAATTGCCATACTCACATAAGCTACAATATTAACAGAAGAGTGTTTTGCTTGCTACTAATTTAGTAAACATAGCTATACACTATTTAAAAACAGGCCAACATCAAAACACAGCAAAAATACACTGTAATGCGATAACCTTCAAATGTTTGCCTAAAGTTGGATTTTACCATTATTATGACTTGTTTGGACATTAAATTACTGCAAAATACGCAAATGACAACGGGATTTAAGTCGCGTAACCGGTGCTCTCTGGCTCAAAAACTTCAGCTTGCCTTGATGACGGACATTGACAGTTGAAACAGTGCATCGGTTTGACATGAGTGGTAAGAATGCTCTTTCAACAAATTAGACATAACGTCTCTAGTCCAAAAAATATATCATTTCGTCATTGTGTTTAAAAGTTTCTTAAATACTACTATAAAGATAGCCGATTTTTAGAACGAGATCGTGTGTAAAAAACTTCGAAAAACTGCATGCCAGCAAAACTTGCATGCAAAGCTGAAAGCACTCGCCACACAGCATACAATACAGCGATCGCGGGTTTTGAATAAGATGACCGAGAAACTGACTTTTGCAAAAATCAAACTAGGGTTTTCCCAATTTCCAAAATACAATTCGTTTCGGTCAGATGCAGTTGAAAGTATGCATTAACATACTAGCTATACGATTGCTATTGTTAGACCGAGATTGTGGTGTAAAAAGTAAGAAAATATGTAGCATGGTCAACTTATAGCACTCGCTACTCAGCGCGACACCTGGTATTGGTCGCGCGGGGAGTTTTGAATTATCAGAGAAAATTATGACTACTTTTTCAAAAAATCAGAACAGTGCTTTCCCGATATCTAAAAAATCTGTCCTTTTGGTAAGATATATGTGAAAATGTATATTTAAATACTTGATAAAAAATAGGCAAACAACGAGATCTGAAATGATGTAAAAAAATCGACAATATTGCATGTGATATCAGCACAGCTTTCTTCACCTTGCGCTTGCACTGTACACATACATACCTTGCCCCACTCCCATGCCCTACTGCCGACTGTTGACTTCTAACCTCAGTATGACAGCCAGAATCAATGCTCATGCGATATTTTTGACACAGTTGTTATATATTATCGTTTTCTTTAAGACATTCTATCAGTGATTTGGCTAAATCAGGAAAATCGAAAAATCACAAAAATCATTTATTGCATGAATTGAAAGTAAACAAGTATCCTAACATACCCTGCAAATGATATGACCAGAAGCAACCTAATAGGACATAACGGAAATTTTAGTCATTACTGTCCGTTCGGACACTTAACTACACACTAAGTGAATGGAGAATCATATCTTGTAACACTGCCGTTTTCTTGCCTTTTCTTTCAAGTCTTCATTTGGAAAAGGTAACTTTGATAATTCCTACAGACTTATCCTTTCACTTGAGCTATTCCTGCAAATTTCAAATAGTTTTCAACTCACTGATATTGTCCTTTAATTGGGTGATATGAATTTTCAAAGCCGTATTGCAATATTACAATAACGCGATTTTTTAAAACCCCTTCTCACTGAACACTTTACAATACTATCCGCCGGCTGCAAAGCGAGTCTGCCTCAAGGCTCAAGCACGTGTTGTGCACACTGCCCGAGTTCTTCGCGTAACAAACAACTGGCAATGCCTATGTGATTGGTTCATGCTCTTTTTTGACAGTTCCCATAGAGTTTGTACATCTATATTTGGCATGAAGGGGGCATGGAAAACTGCTTTTCGCTCTTTATGTAGCGTGCTGAGTGCAAAATGGTCAATGTAAAGGTTTTTCCCCAGGAATCAAGCTTTACAATGATGAACAATCGTTCGCTGTTGCAAACACGCAAGGATATACCGTAATTCGAGGTCCACTTTAAAAAATAAAAAATTTTTTTTTTTTTTTTTTTAAAAAAAGGAACAATCATGGAAAGTGTCCCCAAGGTGTCATACTAAATAAAGAAAAAATAATATTTTTCCAAACACTTGAAACATACATCGCGAAAAATCATCAAGAACGGCTATCCCGCCCAAAAAGTGTACCCAAAATCTGATGCGTGCTGAACTACGCGGTTTTGCGCAAACTAGATCAATCATTCAGCCTCAACGAAAATGCAATTTTTAACTTCCCACAAGGCATTTTGGAGTTAATGATTATTAAAAACAAGTCTTCTGAGTTGATTTTCACCAACACTTTAAGCAAAAAAATAATGTTTAGTTAACTCTGTATTTCAAAATGTAACATTTTTCCCCAATGACTGCACGCATTCCACGTATGAGCGGCATTCGATGTACACTGGACACCCTAACCCTACCAATACCAGAAAGAGTCCAGCTTAGAGCATGGATTTTATGAATGGCCGATCCCGCCCCAGATCGGTACTCTGTGCCGATCGCTCCGATCATAAATTGTTGAATCGGACCGATCAGAACCAGATCTATTATATTTGTAAATTAGAATGGCGCCTAAATCGCAGTGAAATTCCCACTAACCTAACAACCATTTACCCTCTCACGATTTAACAATATTCATTGACAAGCCTATAGATATTTTACGTCAAAACGGTGCTCGATCTTCACTTACACGCAGCCAGTGGTCTATTTCTTAACGTAACTAAAACACATGTTTTTCTGTTTATGTTTGATGTGTACGTGCAGTGTATCAATTTCATTAGTTAACCCCCACTGTGGCAGCTATTATTTTATCAAGCATGGCACGTGGCACTCGTGTGCTGAGAGGTCCTACTCAGTGCGTTGTGTCTGGCTGAGTGAGGTTGTTTACAGCTCAGTCGTGGGAATTTGTGGTAAGTTTATGTTTGAATGCTACATTGTGGATTGATGCTCTGTTTTTACTTTAAATAATGCAAAGGGCGGCTAATGCCGTGTCACTTTCATTCGATTGCGGGCGTGTCCTTTTTATTCCCATAGGCTACTGTGTAATTAAGTCGAGGTTCCGTAGGACATGTGTGAGGCCGTATGTATAGATCTAGGTGCGTATGTAAAGGTGCGTATGGGTGAAGATTTTTAGTTAAGTATATTAACTTTGAAAGTGACAGATCACGGATGACGTCATTAAAGGACTTTTTAATTTTAGATATAGTGATTTTGGGTATATCTAGACTTCCTATACAAAAATCCCAGAGAGAATAAATAGTGTGTATATATAGATTTTTTTTATATTCATTTTTTATGTTCCATTTTTTAAAAATTTTATTTTGTATTAATTTTTATTTTTATTTATTTTTTATGTGTGGTTTTGCTTATTTTATTTATTTTTATATTTATTTTTTATTTTATTTTATTTTATTTACTAATTATCCTTTTTTAATTTTTTCTCATATTTATTTAGTTTACATTTATAAAAAATTCTTATAAATATAAATTTTATAAAATAAATATATAATATCAATACTTTTAAATAATGTTGAAGAGTTAAATAATTATCAAAAGAGCAAAAACATGAATTTTAATGAAGAAAGTAAGTGAGCCAGAATTTTACATATACTGATGATACGTATGAGGAAACACACGTGAGTCTTCTTTCAGGCATACAATGGCTGCA
Source organism: Ophioderma brevispina (assembly GCA_023653785.1). Lineage (NCBI taxonomy): Eukaryota > Metazoa > Echinodermata > Ophiuroidea > Amphilepidida > Ophiodermatidae > Ophioderma > Ophioderma brevispina. The sequence continues at coordinate 16,282 of JAMKCH010039281.1, forward strand.
ATGACTACTTGTTCGCATGCTCATTTCCGTCTGTAGATGTTGATGAATTTCCATCCATGTATTTTGGGAGGATCTTCACCCCCAGGAAAACCTCCCGTTTCAGAAGTATTGCGTCAAAATACGCAAAAGTAATAGAATTATCCTACAGTGTACAACAACAGGTTTCTTGCGGTAAATGATGGCACGCATTTAATAATGACATAATGTATTAGGCACAAACAATATAAATGGTAAGCTTTAAATCTGTTGATTTTAGTAACACTTGGGCTTTTTTTATTGTCGTTTGGGAGATCGGTGAGGTTTTTAGATTCGGTAGCTAATGACTTTTCTCCCGATCCCGAGTCAAAGCCGATTCGACCAAATTCGGGCAGATTTCCGATCTGCCGATCAGGATCGGCCATCAATCAAATGGATTTCATTTCTAAGGTTTCAAATTCCTCCTCTTCTAATATTATAGAGTGGTGACATAGAACATAAAGTGTTTTCTCAATATCTCAATTGCTAACTACAACAACCATATTTCAGAAGACCACGATTTAATGTAACTCTAGTGGCAATGTGTTAGTGTGCGGACTTTGAATTTGAGGGAACTACCTTGTAAATCAAATGATCAGCAGATTTTGCCAAAGAAGGCTATTTTAATATTTGCAGTAGGTGATTAAGGTTTTCTTTGTCAATGCTCTTTCGAACCATGCACCCTTTTTTTGTCAGTATGAAAGTTGAGAATATCTTAACCATTATGATAATGGGGCTTAGTGTTCGAGAAAATGTGATCTAAACCACGTAAAGCGAGAGAATCACGGATATTTTTCATCCACTTCCATGGCAGTTTTTTCGCCTTGAATTTTGGAAAGTGGAAAACAAAGCATTAAAATATAACTTTTGGGTATCTATTATCAGTTCAATATCAAGGAAACGTTAAATACTTATCCTGTGATTATTTTGAATTGTTTGATACAGATTCCCACCTAATCACCATAGAGAGCCTCCTTTGCAGTATTCCTGTTGGCACGGAGAATGGTTCTTGCCATTTGAAGTTGAAAGCCCTTTGATCCTATTCATGTCGGAGTCACTACACCACCCAAACTTGAGCATCCGCATTAATAGTTGGCAGTGCAAAAACAGACTCCATAGGAGATTGGGGTATTGCGAGTTGGTTGTAAGCGGTCGATCGCCCACTTTCACCAATCGGAGCCCGGGTTTGATTCCCGATCGAGCCAGTTTCGTATGTGAATTTGGTTGCCGATCCATACTCGTCCTCAAAGGCTAGGTTTTCTCGAGCACTTCGGTTCCCTCCTGCATCTAAACTCGGACTTCTCTTCCCATAAATCTGTCCCCCGCTGTTCTGGAGGCGTCCCTTGACTTTAATGCACATAGCAATATTGGGTTCTGCTGGCGCAACTTGCCGAATGTTATAAATAAATATAAATAAAAAAGAATCGCCGTGATAGACACGGTTAAAATCATCATGGATAGTAATGATGGATTAATATAACTATTAATATGTTGCCTTTACGCATGACGTCGTCAACATGGACATGGTCTGAGAAGGTTCTAACCTATATTTACACCCAAATATTTGTATTCATTTGCTCATTAATATAATTTTCCCGCAAGTTTCCAAAGTTCTTTTTATTAGCCTTTTACCAATAACAATGAACTTAGATTTACTGTAAGTTAAAATTTAATTTTATAATTTAGTCGTATAAGTCACTGGTCCATAAGTATTTATAAATAAATCAATAAATTGTCACGAATGAGTACGACGTCATCGTCCCAAAATATGGCATCCAACGTAGTGTTACCTTATGGCACGTATCTTTTATCTCTATCATACGAGCAGTTCTTTAAATATAAATACAAAAAAGAAGAGCGAGAGCCCACACCCTTGTTTCAGACCTTCCGTCGCATCAAAAATATCATTTCCACTATCGCCAATAACGCACCCTTACTCTTGGACATTGTATAAAATATTATAATAATGTAAAGACGTTGCCCCTTATGCCCAATTTCCCATGCAGTTATCATTAACTTGTCGCGCCCGACAACTGTCGAATGCCTTCTTGAAAGCAATGAAAGCCAGATATGTGGGTTTGCCCTCCATTTTCCTAATTGAGGCAATACTTTTGAGCGTGAATATATGGTCTTCACACCGTCTATCAGGACGGAATCCTCCTTGGATTTCGGAGAGGATGTCATTTGTTTCCAGAAAGTTGGAAACATGTTTACTAATCATCTTCATGTATATTTTTTAAACACATGAGTTAAGAGTTATACCCCTGTAGTTGTTTAAATCATTTTTATCACCCTTCTTGTGAATTGGAATAATAATTCCTCTGTTCCACTCTTCTGGGATTGATTCTAGTTCAATAAAACGCTTAAACATGCTGAAAAGAGTGGTATTAACAGTATTACCCCCGTTTTTAATTAATTCATTGGTAATATTATCCATGCCTGGTGATTTATTATTTTTACTTCCAGAAATAGCTTCGATAACGTCCTCAATGGTGATACTGATCTGATCAAGAATAGGTTTAGTGTTATTATTATTATTATCATCATCATCATTATTGCTATGAATATTTGAAGTTTTTAATTCTGTTAAGTAATCTGTTTAGTTTCTAAGAGCTCATCCCCTTTCAAGTTGAGCAACATTTTGCCAAGTGTATTCCAATAATGATAAATACATTTTTAAATGGTTTGTTTATCATCAGTTATTTCATTGGTATGTGGAACTTTGAGAGTATTAGTATGGTCTTTATGTGTAGGTCCAAGTAGATTGACCAGAAATCTTTCAGGATGTACCAAACCTGTCGATGGTACCTCAATACACGGTATCAATTATTTTCTGGGGGTTGACTTTTCACGAATTAATGTTCGTTAACCGCTGTTTTGTTTGACCTAATCTGCCAGATGATTAATCAAGCGATTCCTATGTCCACCCAGGATTTTCTAAATTGACGATGTCGTCATGTGAATACGTCGCAATTTCACTGCGTGATAGATATCGGAGTCATACCCCTGGCCTGTAATTTTTATGGTGTGTTTTCTCAAATAGTCCATTGCGGATGTAAGGAGGCGCTTCTTTCCTAAGTAGACCAAATGGCGTTGGGATCAATGAATCATCAATAGAAAAACAATTCCCGGAAGTTCTATCAATCAACTTTGAACAGCGTTTTGGTAAAATCTTGATTAGGCTTAATATCCCCAAAATAATTTTCTTAGGGTGTGATGTTCTTTTATTCAATCGTGATGGGTATGATAGGTTTTCTGAATTTGATATCAACGAAGCGAAGATTGTGGTCATTCCCTATTAATGTTATTTTATATGCGATCCTCATCAACCCTATTTTCCGTGTATATATAATTAAGTAATGATTCCGAAACAACGCCATAATCCAAAAATAGGACGGGAATGATTAGGACCATGTGAAACGACCAATGCAAAGCCTGGTAGAATTGTAAAATGGTTTTATTTTTGTAAGACCCCTGTCTCTAGAGAAGAGTTGAGAAGACCGTTGAACAGTTTGGTTGATTACAGTTCACCAGGGGGATATTTAAATTAAAATGTCCAATTTGCCGTTTAAAAATCTCCAAGAATCATAATATAAGCATCATCTGCGTCATTAATTTGAAGAACTTCGGAGAGGATTTGATTATGAAGTTCTTCTGTGAGGGCTAAATTGGTACCCTCAATGGGAAAAGGTATGTATATCGCACAATAAAATATAAATACTGCCAGAACGAAGTGGGCGGGTGTGCATAATTTCGTGCCGTCCAGTTTATCCGTACAAGTCTGATGAATTCTTCAGGGTCATTAGTGACCAGGGTGCGTCGGTAATTGTCACAACCCGAATTGGGGTAGTTGAAGAATATAGTAAGAGGAAGCACTGAAATTTTATCCAAGGTCCAAAATCTGTAGTGACCATTTCCATAACTGCTTACCTAAAATCCTTACCACCCATTTGCAATACCTAAATGTTACTCTGACAAACTGTACCAAAAACTTTTTAAATGGGAAGAAGATATGCCTTTATTTCTTGGCACTCCGACTAATATTTTTCATTATTGTAAAAATTATATCTTAAACAAAATTACAGGACCAACATGATTTCCTGCTTTCGACTTCCTGTCTACTTGGTTTTCCTTTCTTCCTTTCTCTGTCCCTTTGATGCTCTACTTTCCTCCTTATGTTGCACTCTACCCCCTATGCTTGCCGCCTCTTCCTCATCACTGTTCCCTTCTCCAGGGCATCACTTTCTTCGTCATCTTTTCCTTGTGACTTTAGTACGTAGCTTCTCCTCCTTCACTCACGGTTATCATCATCCAAGACATCCTTATCATTTCTATCACCATCTTGAACAATCTCTTTCTGGTTGTCTCGCCGCCGTGTCTAAGAAAGAAGGCTCTGTGAGGCTGAAACATAGGATGACACCTCTTGATTGGTTTGCAGAGCGTTTTATATTTGTTTGGGGTGAGACCCAATTGGGGGTCAGCACCCCATGTACATTGGGGCAACTTTTAATCAGTCCCGGACTGCTTTGCCCTCTCAGTAATTTCCCCATTTCCTTTCTTCCGTTTTTTCAAGAAATGGATCAATTTTCTCCAGTGAGCCTG
>JAMKCH010039282.1:0-77984 GCA_023653785.1 Ophioderma brevispina
ACCTATCATTCTTATGAAAATCATGGGTGGACACTCCAAGATGCATACCACTTCTTGAAAGTAAGCGTCCACTGCTCATTCAGACCCGAATAGAGCATTTTCTTTTATGGCAGCTTGGTAACTTTGAGAGGGATCTTTTTGGTGAACGAATATCTGATGTGGATCAGTTGTGGATTGGATAATATTAAAGTGAGGAAAGGTCACATAACTTATATGCTGAGACCACCAAGGTCAATGGGAAATCATATCTGTACAAGTATATATCGAAAGAATATTCATGAGTGAATATACAAATGTTATAGCTTTTCATACTGTGATGAGCATGTGATCAATTGATTTTGCAGTCACTTCGTCTATTGTTGACTACGAATTCAACTGCCCAAATTCATTGTAATACTGGTTTTGGGCCATTTAGTGCGCACTTTTGCTTGAATCACTATTGACCTGTTGAATTCAGCAGCTGCATGGAATAATGTAGTATCACATGCTTTTAATTGTGTCAAACGCAGAATTTCATACGGGCTCACCATTTATAGGCCGCAACCGTTAATATTGTGCAGACTACCATACGTACATTAATGTTGTGCCTATAAATATGGGCATCAACAAGTACTTGTGAGAAAAACTAAAACACCATGTAGACATTTCTCTTTTCGTCCGAGGTAAAATTCCATGATGTGGAATTAATTATGTACATAAACTGAGAAGCAACGAGCCATGATTTATAACATTAATTTAGCATTATCAAAACCCTTTCAAAATGCCTTTGAAAGAGAGATTCAAATAAATGAAGTTCTTTTAAAACAATCTTTCCCGGAAAGCTACATCATAAATTGCCTATCGAACTGCATAAAATGGCTGAATTAATCAAAAACTGCGACCGTGATCACACACACTGCTCAATGTGAGAATGTAAATATATTTTGTTTTTTTCCTCTTGTTGTACATCTATTCTTAATTCTCAGGTGATTGGGGGTGTTTTGTTCTTTGCGTGGGTTTCTCTTGTTTTTTTTTTTATAGTTTTTTGATAACGGTGTGTTGAAACTAAGTGTACCTTCTGAAAGTATATAGAAGTGATTGTAAAAATATAACAAAGCTAATTTCCACATCAACACTTTAAAATATGAATTTCCATTTTAGCCCTAGTTAGGTGCTATGTATATACACTGTAACTACTAATGGATTATCAAGATCTTCCCACAGCCTTAGGCTTTTCTAAAAGGATTAAAATTCTCATCTTAATTTTGGCAGTGGAAAGACAATTTTTTTATTAATTCATGTACTTACTGAATCACTGTATTAACTAATAGAAGGTTATATGTTGTAAAAAATTGTTTGTAGCATTCAGAAGTGCCCTTACTGGTTTATAGGCACGCAGATCGCGCATTGATGCAGATCAGTGGTTGGGTTATTCCCCTGACCGCATTGTCTCTATAAGCATATTGTTACTGCACAGCTTAGTATAGTCGCAGAGTGCAAGAAGGAAGGAAGAGAAAGAAACACCACTTTCTAACTTTCTACGCATCTGGTGATTTTTGCCCAACCCCCTTAAATCGCATCCATTACATTGTTGCATACGGGCTCGATTAGCACTGGCCACTGGCCCGCGGGGCCAGTGATTGACCTTTCAGTACGGGCCAGTAAGAATTCTAACTGCGCTGGCCCGTCGGGCCAGTTGAATTCAGAAATGTTAGGAGGTTTGGTAGGTCTGTATAAATTCATATTTGTCCTCCATGTGAATTATACTCAAAATGCATCAGCATTTTTAAATTTTCCTGCATTTTGGCTTTTTAACGATTCATCTGTGCTGACTCCCACTGGCACAACTTCTTTAACAAGCAGATGGGTGTGTGTTCTAGTCCTTCTGTCAAACATAGCAATTTTGGAGCGAGGGCCCAGTAGGTGGTCCCTAGGCCTACTGTTTGGTGCTGTTCACGAAAAGTATTACACTCACATTACGGCATAATTTCTTTACACGCACATATCAGCTCTTCGCAGATTTCAACTGCATAATTCAGCTGAAAAATTAACAGTGGCCGTAAATCATTTTTTTTTTTCGGGGGGATGTTGCACATATGTGTTCAGGGGGAAAGCATCAGGGGGGCGGACCAAGGAGTTCTCAATAGAGGGGGCGCAAATTTTCCGGCTTGCTAACGCTCCTGGTAGACCCATTTTTCCCCCTTCGGATTCGAAATTTGAAGAGCAAGGGGGGGGGTTAGCAAATTACTATAGCGTCGGTAGATTCGGTAGGCACCGGCTCCCTGCTGTAGCTCGATCTTCAACACTACAGGGCGTGCGCCCCCTAAATTGGAGCATTATATTAAAATTGTTAGTATAAGCAATAGGCCTATGTTGTTTTAACTGTACATTGACACGTGTGCAGAAAATCACTAATTTTTCAGGGGGGGGGCAAGATTCCCCTCTGAGTACGCCACGGGAAATGAAGCATTTCGTAACCAATTTGCGTGGACCAGGACCCTACAGGGGCCCCTACAAGAAACAGATTTAGAAAGACGTTCCTAGTAATAAAAAGATGGCAAAAAAGACTAGGGTATGAAAAGAAACGGGACCGAGGTATCTCCAGTATATCCCAAAGTGACAACTGAAGATATGAGCAAATATAGCCTAGTTTTGTACCCGAACATGAGAAGAATTTTGTCCCCCCGTATTTATTTATCAATTATAATTGAGGGTAAAGTAAATGCAAGAAAGACAACATAGAACCGATATTGAGGCCCCGGGGAGGAGGAAGTTCCGGGGGCACTGATCTGAAATGGCGGATCTCATATGTAAATTACATTTTAATATTCAGGAGAGTTTTGTTTGTTAGTATTTTTCTATTTTAAGATTTTTACAATATTAGTAATTCATTTTGTTATTGTTTAAATTACTGTTTGGACCTAGCACCTTGAAGTTCTTTGTTATTTGAAGTATGTGGCTTGCACCTTTGTTCGTCTCTTTCTGGTAGTTAAGGGGACATTGTTTTGAATATGGATTTTAATTTGTAGTTTTATTTTTGTATGTAAATTCATGACCCTGCATGGAAAATTGTTTGGGCCAGTGAGTTCACTGAAGGGCCAGTAGGTTTCCTAGTTGGTTCAGTGGCCCGAGGGCCAGTACAGAAAAAACTTAAATCCACCCCTGGTTTTGGCATATATATGTTATTTATGTGATACCTTTGTTTTTTTCTTGTGTGTCACTCATATGGGTACACAGCGTTATGTTGTGGTGTGTGCCAGTGGCAGTGCAAAATGCATCCACATAGATCTGGATTTCAGAAGTTCCACATTAATGGCGGTTCTGATGCCTTGTGTAGAAAGCCTCAATAGGTCTGTCTTAAGTTAGTACCATGGCTGGAACATGCATAAAATCTTCATTTTTTTGTTATGCCCATTTCAGACCTTTACTCATTATTCCATTGGCCGAAACACATATTATAGCGGCCCGGCACATTTTTACAAACCATTAAATTTCTTCAATTTGCTTCTCAAATGATATTCTAGGCCATTGGAAAGACAAGATATTATTTTACAAATACAATAACAAACCCCAAAAACAGATAGGACATGATCTGAGAATAAAGAAATCCAGGTAATTTATAGGCTCAACTTTAAGTTTTCCACAACTTTAAATCAACAAATGTGTATATACATTAATATTTTTGACTTCGTACTCAACTGATATTAAAACCACACAGGTTATCGACCTGACAAACAGTGTGCATAGCGTGGTAAACGAATTCATACAGCTGTGCGTTTTCGTGTGTAAACGTCATTTTCGTCGTCTGCTGAAATTTCGCTCCGCCGGCGAAGTTTAATTAAAAAGATCTTTCTGTTTTCCCATAAGGAAGCTGATTTGGTCCTAATCATTTCGGGTGAGGCTTTTGTATAGAAATCCTTACAACCATGCAAATATCAATTTTGAAATTCTTGAGTGCGCACTATTTTTCAAATGTGCCATGTCTCTTTAAATATCAGTTTTTAAATTGCCTTATCCGATTTATTTTCCTGATCGTGTCAACTATATGATGTTTGTTTCGATATAACAAGTTGTGCATTTAGCTAGATGTTACATTTTCAGCATTATTTGAAAGACAGTTTGCCGTGGCAAAGGTCATATGTGCAATAGCTGACATTTGATACATCTGTATGCTGATGCTGCCATATCATTCGGTATGAGCTTAATTTACTGCCTTGAGTCAGTGGTCTTAACAATGGTTCTTCAGGCAATTGCATCAACCTGAAAGCACCATTTCAAAGAGCAACTGTCCCCGAATGCTGGGTCATATAGTGTGTTTGATGGGATGTCTGACAATGGCAACTATTGCACTTAAAACCTTTCTGGATTCACACGAGAAGTTGCCTCAACTTGACTCAAAGGATAAAAGAATGTTATACTGTTCCATCACACCGTTTAGACTTTTTCATAATTGCCAAAGGTCACTGACCATCATTTCAAATCAGAAATCGCCTTGGGGAAATTAAAGGGGCATTTCGTGATCCACAACCTCGTCCCCCCGACTTACCTAAAAAAAGTTGATTTTTATTTCATCTGAATCGTTAGCCTTAGTAATCCATGTGTACCAAATTTTACGTGCAAATTCGGTCGTATTGCTAAGAAATTCAAAATTTTGTATTTTCTGTCTGTAAACGGACAGAAATTACAGCACGGTGGTCTATGGGACCGTGGGAAACACGCATTTGCTCATAACACAAAACCGCAAGATCGGGGTCAACTCAAAATTTGGGAAAAAGCTTTTCTCAAGGATATGTAGTGAACCATGAATAAAACAGAAGGTGTTGGAATCACGAAATGCACCTTTAAGATTTTCTGTTGCTCCTTCTATACCTTCACATAAATGAGAGCTAGCCCAGACAGCAGTGGAATCTAGTATAACCTGAATCTAGGTCTTACATAATATTAAATGTGTGAGTGTACTTTGTGGTTATGTCTTTCTCTAGTAAATCCTCAAGGAATGTCATTGTCTTTGCCAAATGTGCAAAATAATTTGTTCATGGAACCTATAAATGTGTTCTGAACACATAAGCTGCAGAATTTCATGATACATGAAAACATGCGTGTAAACCAAAACCATGATTGGTATGTTTATTGGATCCATAAGGTCTTTCATGAATTTCACCTTTGTTTTCCTTTAGGTAATTGTAAACTTTCCCTATTGTTTATATCCTGTTCTTTGCAAAGTTACAAAGCATATTTATTGCCAGAATGTAGATAGCTTATTGGAGAGATAATGATGTAAAAGGTCTTCAAAAGATTTGGTAAAATTTACCACTTTTACAAGTTACAAAATAGCATCTATTTAAAAAAATTATCAATTTTGCATGGACACTCAACTGGTTTTGTGTTTTGAAGCAATAACCGATTTGTGTTATCTTTGTTCTTTGATCTTGTCAATTTGTGCAGGTCACAATAAGATCTTTAAACTCAAATACAAGTCATGCATGTATGTTAGCTGAGCTATTTATGTATGACATAAACTGATATGTCATTGATTAAACTTTGATACCTTATTTTTTATAAAGATTGACATTACACGGACAAGATTCTTGTTTACTGTACAATGTACAGGTACTCCATGTGTGGTCAGGTTGTAACTATTGTGTACCCACTATTACGATAGTTAGGGCAAATATATAGTTTACATGTACATGTAGTTCGCTTCAGAGGTATATCAGGTAGCAGCGTTTTACTCACCCCCCTATCAAGAGTGAAATACTCTTAACTTGTGCATTTCACTCTTTAAAAATATTCCAAGAGTGAAGTAAATTCTCATTTTCGGTTCTGAGTGATATGCAGTACACAGATTTCACTCTTCAGGTATGAAATTTCACTCTTGAGATGTTTGCTCCAGTAGTGAAATTGCTGTTACTCTCCACCAGGTCCACTGCCAGGGAATACTTTGAAGAACACATGCTGTATCTTACTGTTCACATATATGCACCCATGTGGTTCCTATTAGGTACACAGTAGTCTTGTACTGTGTCCCTGTTGTAGAAGGTACTCCAGGTGTGTATCATATAGAGCTTCAAATACTGTAAAGCCAATATTTTTGCATCCAGATATCTGTGTGGTTTCAGATATCACAGACAATTTTGTGAGGTGTTAAATCTGCAGTTGTTGGCATCTAATGTAGTAAAATACATACATAAGAAATTTCTTTATTCTAATATATTCAGGGTTACTGTTTTTGTGGCTGCATGCTGATCTGCCAAGTGCATGAAAAATAAAGCATGTGCACGAAAAATGTTGGCTTTATAGCCAGCCTACCATTTTACATAACTTAAAAACACTCAATTGTATTTATGTATATCAATGCATATTGTGTAGATTATGTATTATTGTACATTATGAGATTTGTACAAGCTTTTTTCTCTATTTTTGTAAAACTTAGTATTTGTTTCAAAAGGTCCGTATGTAAAATGTAACCCTGACAGAAATCAAGTGCTTTTTAGGTCGTCCAATGCAAACATACAGAACTTATGTCAGCATGATTAGTGTGTGTATCAAACATTTATACAACTTTTGGTTGACACTTTTTCAACTTGTAGAAGTTTTGTTGTGAGTTGATTATCAATGCAAGTCCGATGTTTCTTCGCGAGTCAACATGGACTCGCGCTGTAGCCATTTGCGCGAGTCGACTCGCGGACTCGCGTCGAAATTCTACCCCTGGGTATGCTTATACCAGTGGCATAGCCATGGAGGGGGCTCAGGGGGCGCCAAAATTTTGACAAAATCGTGCAAAATCAGCCCAATTTGGACAAATTTAGGGCACAAAGAAAGTCTCAGCCTCCCTTCAAATTACAATCCTGGCTATGCCCCTGTATACATTGACACAATGGTAACAGATGAAGAGGTCAAAGGTCATTCAGGGACACTCAGGGTCATCCTATATTGCTCTAGTATGTATACACCTTTTGGTTTACACTTTTCAACTTGCTGTAGCTTTTTAGTACAATGATGGACCAAGTTCATACTTGGTATGCTTGTACATTGAGACAAGGTGTCTTATGTAGGGTAACATATGAGGAGGTCAAACGTATTCAAGGGTCAGTTAGGGTCATTATATTGCTCTAAACTTATTCTTTGACCATGATGACCTATTTGGAGCACTGCCCTTATTTTTTAGCTATAGGGTTCACATTTGAAACACCATTTTTTTTGTACATATTATTGTTATTAATTGATCTTGACCTGACCAAGCCTACCTATTCCAAATGAATTCAATACCTCAAATGAAAAGCATGTACTTCCAGTTGTGCATTCCATAGGGATAGTATGAAATTCATATGGAATAGCAATCCTAAAGTAGAAGACACCATTACTTTTACAAAATAAGTGTAGTTTTAGTGTGTAGTGCGTTCCGCTAGCGTAACACGCACTGGCCGGTGATTCGGTGCCAGTGCTCCTTGACAACAATCGCCGATGCCGAGTGTCTCATTCGTGCATGATCAGTACATAATTTGCATAGCACTGAGCCCCGGAAGTGGTATGACGAGCGGAATACGCGTTAAAGGAATTGTGGCTCAGACTTTAGTACATGTAGGTATACGTAACATGCCTAGGGAATTACAGGTGCAGGGGAAACTAGCAACTTTCTTAAAATGGAGGAGTTTCTCTGTATAGAGATATAAAGTCTGGTCTTGTGTTGAAGTGAAATACTCGCATTGTATGCAAAGTTATTATATCAACCAAAATTTGAAGTCTGACTCTTAGTGATGGGGACAAGGCAAATGACGATCAGCCCATGTACAATTGAAAATTGTCTTTGGCAAGACGTCTTGAAGTGTACACTCATATGTAAATTTACATTTTAATCTTCAGGAGAGTTTTGTTTGTAGTATTTTTTCTATTTGAAAGATTTTACAATATTAGTAATTCATTTTTTGTTATTTGTGTAAATACTGTTGACCTAGCACCTTGAAGTTCTTTGTTATTTGAAATATGTGGCTTTCACCTTTGTTTTTCTTTCTGGTAGTTAAGGGGACATATTTGAATCTGGATTTTGAATTTGTAGTTTTATTTTTGTATGAAGTTCTTCATATGACTTATAAATAAAAGTTTTATAAGGAATTTATTTGAAGGTTTAAGTTATTAGCCCATAACTTACACTTATTTTGTACTATATTTCAGTTAGAATTTGCAATGTCATGGGGAATCGCATTTTCCGTAGCATTTTTAATGTAAACCTTTTTTTTTAAATTTGATTGAAATGAAAAGTACTTCTGATCGTCCAAAATGTTCTTGTTATATAGTCCTATATGAAGTAGATAAGTAAATGCCTTAAAGGGGCATTTTGTGATCCCAGCCTCGTCTCCCTGCGAACCTCAAAAATGTTGAGATTTTAGATCATCTGAAAACCGTCCTGCCTAAGTATAAGTAGTCCTAGCAGATTATATGGGTTCCCCTGCACCCGCCCTTAAACATAAATTCTAATATGATTTTTAAATCTGACGACATCTATTAAAGATTTTGATAATACCAAATTTGTCAAACTCCATGCATTTTGAAAAGTTGGCCCCCTGTACAATGACCAATCAAAGTTCAATGACCTTTATGGTTCATTTTCACCCCTACTCTGTATCGAATGCACAGATATGCCGAACTATATATTTTCTGATTCCTTAGATGAGACGAATCATTTTGAGATACTTTTCAAAATTGAACCACATTTTGAACTGATTAATCCCTCTTAATCCAAGAGGCCGCCAAACGGATTTTGGTACATCAACATTCTTTAAGTAGATGTCGTAGTGATTCTAAAAATCATGTTAGAATTTTAGTTTTAAGGGGGTGCATGGGAACCCTGAAATCTGCTAGACTATAGTATGTGTTCCTAATCTTCTTGGCATCAAATTCAATCTACTCTGGAAGAACTTCGTAATTTTTATTTTCTGTCCTAAATTGACCGGAAAGTTTGTAATCAGCATTTCTTGTGATATTTAGTGAAGCATAACAACGATAATGATGCTAGGATCACAAAATTCAACTTTATGATAAATCTTAAGAATGGCTTAGCAATTTGTTGCTGCTTCAAATTTTGTTTGTATTATAATTGTATGTAAGTCCACATGGTCTATTATTTAAATATTTGCAATATAACTAGACAGGGTTGAGTAGGGAGTCTTATAATAATGGGAGAGGACACTCACCCCGTCTGGGTGAGACCTCGGTCCGACTGCCCCTCAATGTTGAGGGCAGTGTTCACATGTTAGTGGACTTGATGAGAACCGATAAAGAGTGGTCCATTGCAAATTGTAACATTTGCATGTTCAATGACGCTATTAAAGAAGATAAAATCTAAATCTAAGAGAGTAAGCTATGGAAATCTGATAAGTTTTGTTTTCTCTTTTCTTTTTTCATCTTTTTAAGATGATGAAATCGCAATTTTTTTTATATAACTTTCCGTATGTGTTACAATCACAATCAATCTTGTAGGACTTTCACTAGTCTACCTAAGTCATTATCATAACCATGCTATCCCCATACTGCGTGGGGGGCACTATAACAGCGGTTCCATGGCTTTGTACATGCTAACTATAGGAGTTTCACAGGCCTGGTTGAGTTTGAACTTGCCTGACAGGGGCAGGTTAATGTAAACCTTTTCTCAAATATGATTAAAGCTAAAAGTAATTCTGAACTGTACATTCACGCCTTGTTTCATATACATGTAGGCCTATAACGAGTAATAAGGTGGATGCCTTATATATGCATAAAAAAGTTTATACGTGAAAGTTAAGTCAGGAATTAGCAAATGAAGCAGAATTAGCATAAAATGTCTTCTGTTTCAGTAAAGAAATGCATTTGTAATTAGTTTTAATACATACTGTGTATGTAAAACAATAATATATGTATGCATGTGGCATGTTGTGGTGTTTTTACTTATGACATGTTTAAGCACTGATTTTTTTATGTTTTAGGACATGTTTAGAAGTAGCATGTATATAGTTAGAAAGAATGTTGTATGTGCCCCACCCAATGAATTCGGCACCCTCAATGGATTAAACTGCATGTTGAAGGATGTGGTTGACAATACTAAATTCACCTTCATATATTTTCCTTGAGTCATGCAGCAACATAATCAACAAATGTTTTGCGTATGCTTTTTTGCACTGCCTTTGCACGCCGCATGGGTATGTCAGCGTTTTGAATGTTTTGCCCCCGCTTTTTATGCTGCGACTACTGCATAATACACCATGACTGACTCAGGGTAAACGTACTATAAAGGTTTGTGTTTATGACTGAATAATAATGTTTGGACAATGGTAATTATGTTTCCTTCTCAAGACACAGGTGATAAAAACAATGTTCCAATTGTCTTTGGGACCCCCATTTACCCAGAAGTAATATCAGGTGACATCCATATTTTTTCTCATTGTGGTCCTGAATTGAGCCCTCAAATCCATTTCATTCCAAGATATTTTACAAAACCTGCCCATTGACCTAAGGTAACAACCTGTCAACAGAATTAGCACATGTTGCTAGAGCCTTTGTAATATGCATTATTTGTATAACCATCAAAACCGCAAGTTTTGTTTCCCCCACGGTACTTGATGAGGAGTATGTGCAAGTGCCAGGCTCTCATATCAAGTAGAGAACACACTAGACATAAATAGGAACAAGCACCTCTTAAGTGAACCCATGTATTTTTTATTGTGTTATCATGAAGTAGAAAAATTGACTAAAAATATCGCCCCAAAAGGAGATGTTTACATCTTAACAGAGCCACCAACACATAGCCACGTGGCATAAGTGACTGTACATATCCGGATTTGAACCCTTAAAGCAAATGCAATATTGTGCCCTGAATCACTGACCATTATTGCACTGTATTCTTGCTGCCCATAAACCGTATACGCAAATGAGCATAACCGCCCAACTCATCATCAATATTTTGTGACTCACCTCAATGGACCAATCATATCGTCGTATTTTGGAAGGCCCTTATTATATTTACGAGATTTTTTTTGTTTCATTGGCAATTTAGTAGTGCAAATAACTGATGGCGGCCAAATACTATCACTCTGACTTAAATATCTCTTTTTGTAAGCAAATTAACAGGGGTCATCGGGCGACTTTTTGTGGCCTTAGGAATAAGGATTGGGCAGTGAAGCCAATGATAATGGGCTCATCTTGCCCATTCAGGTTTTGGTCCTACCTCAGACACAATTATTTGGTCATAAACTGCTAACTCATTAGTTTTAATTGGGTAAATGTAGATAGCATGTACATTAGAATAGTTAACATCAAAGGCTGTAATCTCAAAAGGATTTATTAGAGTCGAATTTTGTGATCCATAGCCTCTTCCTGATTTACCTTTAAAAAGTAAGATTTATCCTCGTAGCCTGCCATTTGTACTGTATGTGTGTTTAATCTTACATGCAGATTGGTCATCTCTGCAACAAAATTGACCCTATGGGGCATTATGATAGAAACATTTGCTATTAACATGAAAGTAAGTAATAAATGGTGGAATACCAGCCAAAGAGTTTTTTTGGAATGTTAAAATTGCTTAACCCAGACCCCTACCAGGCAATTTGATTAGTTATTCATAGAAGTATGTTGTAATTAGCCATTCAAAGACATGGTAAGAAATTTTTAAGGTACATACAGATATACCAAAGATCTATTTTGATTGGTTACTCGTGAGGTGTAAAGAATGTAAAAAGCCAAATAAATAAAATTAATAATGAGATTTATATAGCGCCTTTTACACACGTAGGCAAGCGCTGTTTGCCAATTATTATTACGCTGCCATCAGGAAATCGTCATAATCATTTCGCTTCACCTAGGTCGGGCAGCCGGCCAAGCGCACGATCTTATCAGCACTTAGATTGTAATATTCCCCCTAACAGCTACCCCGAATATCGCTTTGGGGTCGACGAACCAAGTAAGGTAAATGCCTTGCCAAGTGCACGACACATTGACCACGCGGGCTCGAACCCACAACCTTTTGAATCATGGTCGGGCCGTCTATCCACACTGTACCACATTGCCCATCAGAGATGTTATTAGAAAGCTGGTAGACCTAGGGGGATTTAAGGGTTTCATATTACCCAGTTTACCCTACTCTTACAAAATAACCTGCATTGAATTAATTCACACCCCAACCCAAAATGACTTAAGGTTGGGTAAAATGGCTGTGCAGGTTGATTAAGAATGCTTGAAAAATTGTTGTCCACTGGCTCTAAATTGGTGTCCACTGGCTCTAAATGGTGTCCACTGGCTCTAAATTGGTGTCCACTGGCTCTAAATTGGTGTCCACTGGCTCTAAATTGGTGTCCACTGGCTCTAAATTGGTGTCCACTGGCTCTAAATTGTTGTCTACCGGTTCTAAATTGGTGTCCACTGGCTCTGTTAACAAAATATATTGTCCCTCTGGGTCCTGCAGTGACTATAGTTATGAGTTCAAAATGTTTATTTTTTTTAAAATCAAAATTATGAATTTTCATGTCCATAGCAAACATGCCTATTCTTGGTCCAGTGGTTTTAGAGATGGCTTTCCAAATGACCATCTTCTCAAAAACTACATATGTGTTATTACCTATAGGATCTACCAGGTTTGGAAGGATTAAAGGCTTAGGAACAATTTATCTTGGATCAACAGATATCATCTGTCAACAACCACACTTGTAAAAATATTCTTGTTAGCAATATAATATTGTGCAATTCGTGTAAAGTAAATGTTATCCAAGATCAAATCCATTTGATAATGCAGTCCCAAGTGTGTAGATGATAGCAATAATATATATATCAAATAGCAATGATGAAGTTATTTTTAAGCTGTCTCTCACTGTTTTTAATGTAACACAATGAACAATAGATTTTTAATATATGAAATAAATACTGCCATCTACTGCTGATATGCCAATTTGTCTCGCTGAGTGTTGATGTGTCATGTTTAGTGTTGAGGGGTTCCACTGGGGGATTTTATCTCTGTTTTAAAGCAATTATGGCACATTTTTTGAAGAGCACATCCAATTTTTAAATTTGTTGAGGATTATGCAAAGTTGTGTTGGTAATTGTCTAGTAAACTATACCTGTGAACAGTAATACTCATACTGCGTGCGTCATCACATAAGGAATTTTGTAATTAAGATTCGGGGGATCCCCGCTCCAAATTCAAAAGCAGTGCTGGAAACGTGAAATTTCTGTTAATCAACTAACTATGAAATAGCACCATCCCACAAGTATGATCCTAACTTGAACCATCTGAACAGTTAATGGATGAGTGTTAATATCTATGCACATGGCATTATTTCCCAGGTATTTCATATTGGAATAACATTTTCAGCGGCTGTTGAATTATTATTGGGATCCGATATTAATTCTAATTACAAAATTTCTTCTTATGCAACCCAGAGACAATTTAAAAGTGTTGATATCTACGCACATGGCATTATTTCCCAGGTATTTCATATTGGAATAACATTTTCAGCGGCTGTTGAATTATTATTGGGATCCGATATTAATTAATTCTATTCTAATTACAAAATTTCTTCTTATGCAACCCAGAGACAATTTAAAAATGTTGTCATTCACATGTATAGTTTACTAGAAAATTACCAATGCAACTGTGCAAAAATATCAAAATATTTGGAAAATTGGGGGACTCTTAAAAAATGTCCTATTATTGCTTTAAGATAACTCAGAGTAGCACTGATATAAAACACATCTGTACAAGATGCAGGAGTTCGGTGCTACTTGTTTTTGGGTGGATCTTCTCATGAAAACATTTGCATTTTTCTAGATTTATCAAGGCATGTGAATGGGGAGATCACCACTAAATATTTTCTTTTTAGAAACTGTCTTTTTTCCTTTTTACACCCTGCCTTTTTTTGGGGGGGCAAAATATCACAAATTTTGAGATTTTTTGCCTAAAATTGCTGATTTTTGCCAAAAGTTTGTGATTTTTTGACCCAAAAATTGCTTAATTTTGCCAAAAATCCCTCATTTCCTTTTTGGGCCAGGGGAGAAAACTGAGGGGAAAAATTGGGGGGGGGGGGAATGCCCCATGCCCCTTGTAGTGCCGCTACTGGCACCAGCTGCCCTATTTTTCCATTCAAACCATTCTCAGTTGCAAGTTTGCTCTATATATTCAAGTCTGTCAGTATTGAAGACATTGAAAAAACTATTGTGAGTTTTTCAAACAAGTCATGTGTGCTTGACACATTGCCAATGTGGTTATTTAAAGAGAATGTTAGTATCATGTGTAAGGTTTTGAAAGTTCTTGTAAACAAATCGTTCAGTAGTGGCGAGTTTCCTTCCCAACTTCGTGAAGCAATAGTTTGTCCTGTTCTAAAGAAGTCTACTCTTGATAAAAATTTGTTGCGAAATTATCGTCCTGTTTCTAATATTAGGTACTATTCAAAAATTATGGAAAAAATTGCCGCCGCCCAGTTACAAAATCATCTGTGCACTCATGGTCTTCATGAGGAGTTCCAGTCGGCCTATAGGGCTCGACACAGCACAGAAACAGCTTTACTTCGTGTAAAGAATGATATTATGACTGATATGGATAAAGGGAATGCGGTTTTTGTAGTACTACTGGATCTTTCAGCTGCCTTCGACACTGTAGATCATCAATCTTCTTGATCGTTTGTCATCCATTTTCAATATCACTGGTATGGCGCTTAAGTGGATTCATCGTACCTCCGTGATCGGTACTTCCGCTTTTCTGTTGGTGGTGATTGTCTGTGTCGAGGCGGCTGATGAGTCCGTTGATGAGTTTGAGCTTATATTTGGTGTACCTCCAGGATCGGTACGTTGTTACCCTTTCTTTGTTTTTATACTACATTATCATGGGTAACATCTTCGAAAGCAGGTATCAATTTTTCACATACGGCTGATTATAATCCAACTTTATTTGGCTTTTTGTCCAAAAAAAGATGAGGTGCGCCGAGAGCTTTAACAGATTTCATCATTAATCATGCATTCTGAATGTATGAACAGAACTCTGAAGCTTAGACAATAGCAAACAGAGTTTTTTCTTGCAGCATCGCCCTACAATCTGTTGAAGTTGGGCGATGCTTTCTCTTCATGGTGATATTAAGATCTTCCATCATCCAAAATACTAAATTGGGGGTGTTTTCGATCAAACTATGTCTATGAGGATCATGTGAACTCTAGGGGAATTGTTTAAACTGTAAACTATCATCTCAGGAAAATACAGAATTTGTCGGTACATCACTGCTGAAAGCTCCCATCATTTAGTCAGTTCGCTTATTTTGTCCCGTTTAGATTATGCAAACTCACTTTTGTATGGTATATCAGACATATAAGTAAGAAGTTAAAACACTTCAAACAAGGCTGCCAGGATTATTTTCAAGTGCGATAGATTCCATCCTTCTGCCCCCTGGGCGGAGAGAGCTTCCTGGGTTACCCTGTAAATGAAAGAGTTATCTTGTAGGTGCTTCTCCTGCACTTTTAAGGGAATGATCGCCTTATTCCTGCTTACCTGTCGGATCTTCTTATCAGGTATGCCTCTGGGGAGGCTGGGAGGCATGGCCTGCGCTCTGAGAATGCCAATTTTCTTAGCGTTTCTCGTAACCTGTTCGATCAATTGTGACAAGCCTTTTGTGTTGCTGTCCGCGCCTCTGGGAACCTCTCTCCCATCGTTATTCGTCGTTTCACCACAGTTAATGCGTTAAAAAGGCCCTTAAAACTCACCCTTTCCCATCTGAATGAGCGGTTTTAATCATGTTGCCTGGTATCCAATTGATTATTTATATTGTTTGCTTTTTAGAGTTGTTATATTCAATTGTGCTGTTGTTGATTTTTACTATATTATAATGTAATCTAAGGTATTTTAATGTGACTTTGTACAGCGCTATGATCATTGGATAGCGCTTAAGAATGCTGTGTGCAATAATAATAATAATAATTCAATAATGTACCTCATTCACAATTATAAGTATTGCACAAAAACTCACTTGTGGTGCACCTTATATAGCAATTTATAGGCCTGCGGCACAACCTTGTTTCTAAGAATGTGTGTGTTGTGTGTGTGTGTGTGTGTGTGTGTGGTGGTGTGTGTGTGTGTGGTGTGTGCGCGCTCAATTATGTAATATATCTGTGCAATATTTTTAAGTAAAATTCACACTTTATTAAAGTGGGTTTTTTGTAAATGTTAACTAGTGCATCGCCCCGTGTGTGACCTTGACCTCCGCTTTTGGTTTTTGTAGCTCAGGTCAGCTGTCCTTTGACCAATTTAGTGCTCTAGGGCATTTCTACGCAAATGCTCCTAGATGACCGTTGACTTCTGGTTCACTCCGAACACTGCAAACAAAGTCAGACTGTCTCCCTACCTTCATGTCAAAGCATAACAACATGGCCTGGACAGACTCGCAGACAGATCATTTTAGGATACACGAGAAACGCTGTTTTAAAAAGTTTAAACAGTTGTTTAAAAGTTTTTAAACAAGTTCTTTAACGGGTGAAATGAACAGTGTTGTTCAGTTCACCCGACCGTTATCAACTTGGTAAAACTTTTTAAACAACTGTTTAAACTTTTTAAGAGCGTTTTTTCTCTGTGTAGGGCAATTCTTTGAAATGGTGAGGGGGGACCTCAAAGTGACCTCTAGACGACCTTTCTCCTTTTGGTACTCTTAGGGGCTGCGTGACTAATTGTGGATAGACTTAGTCACATGCACAAAACACGTGACATTTTACAGTACGATGGTATTTTTCACTGTATTCGGGAACGCATAACAATGTAATGTATTGTTGCCAGTTCATGAGTTTAATAGTTGACCCGAATCTGTGGTTACATAACATGTCAATACTTTTCTTACAAAGAGTTAACTACTATGAAATAAATGCCACCATGGCTTTCCGTATCCCATATTGACATGAATTGAAAGAGGACAAAAGAGTTGCCCTGCTATGTTACTAGTGGGAGGTCCCGCGGCTTCGCGCGGTCTCCCGCTAGCTAAAACGGAGCGATCCTGGAAACAGGACCGTCCTTAAAGAATTAGCCAGCTGATTTAACGACATTTTGGCATATTGGTCGCCTGTTCTAGCTTGAACCCCTCTAGTAAAAAAAAAATATATCGGTCATGTTTTGGCTTTGTTTTATGCCTGCCAATGAGGAACGACTGTGCTTGGTTCTTCTTGGAAAACTATTTGCCAAACCTTATGAAGTACTCCCGCAGAATTCTGACCACATCACAGATGACAATCTTCACTTTTTTGTGTTTAAAAAAAAACAACCAACAAATCAAACAAACAAACATCCTATTGATTTCGTGTACACACTTTAAGCTCATAAGTCCCCCTGCCGCCGACATCCGAATAAATTTTAATTTGGTGAGTTGTATTTATTTTGACAAGTTTTGCACACTCATAAGCAAGTGGGACAAGAAATTGATTGACACGAGGGTCATGATATGGCACCAATTGCTGTAAACTACTCATAGGGAGGGGTGCACTTCCATCTTGATGTGACGGGTATGAAGGCGTTAACTATTTGGCACGCTTAGCAACTTCTGTATATTCTAACACATAAGTCAGTAGTGCGTTTGAGATGGCTTTCCAAATATGTGTAGGTCATTTGGGATGCCATCTAAACACGAACAACAAATGCTTTGTCTTCTTTTGACTCTTTAATGCATTTTTTCACGCCTCATGAATAAATAATTTGGAAATGTTTATAACAATAAAAGACAAAATGACCAAAATTCATCTTTAGCAAGTATAGGCCCTACTCGCCTGCCGCACGCAAAGAGTTAAAATCCCATTTTCAGCACCGCTGTCACCCAAAGACCCCATGTATTTTGAAAATTTCACCCATACAAGACCCCATGTATTTTGAAAATTTCCCCAAGACCCCATGTATTTTGAAAATGTCACCCAAAGGACTCACATTTTTGGAAATGTTTACCACTGTCACCTAAAGACCCTTTTTGGGGAAAAATTGTTCACCAAAGACCCCTATTTTTTTGAGTCCTTTCACCGAATGCCCCCGTGTTTGGAAAGCGCTCAGCCTTACACCATATCCATTTCATATGTGATCCCGCCCCCGGGTATACGGTAAGTCGCGTAAATATTCCCTAGGAATGGGGTACAACACAAACTGAACGATGCCCAAGTCCTGATGTCACAGTGTACACGTTTTACAATCGTGTAACAACGATTCAACTTGGCAACAGGGTAAAGTTGAAAACGGCAAGCGCCAATTTTGCTTACACCCCGTGCTTCACATTAAAATGATGCAACAAAATATAAATGGCCATTAAAACCTTAGGGTGTCCCCCACCTGAAAACAAACTGTCATTCTAAGAAACCTACTTTCTACATCAAATGGATTACCTAATACTTTCGTGGCCACCCTCTAAATTTTTTGGAAATATGGTTTAAAGTTGCAGCAAATTTCGCATATTTGCATTGCAATGATCAAACTCCGGAGGGATTATGGGTAGCTTGGCAAGTCGAAATTAATCAACGACAGCATTTTTTATAATAGCCGCAGCTAGGAGTCACGCAGGCGGCGGTAGGTAACTCTGAACCCTGATAACAAACGTTAGACTGGCCCTCCCTACCTTCACGCCAATATGTCAAAGCAGAACCGAATGCCACCAGACAGACAGAACAGATTCTCATTTTTTAGTATTATAATAGAGGTAGCGAGATCAGTACGAAGGTGCTTCATATTCCCTGTCTGGATATGGATCATGGGACCACTCAACGCGATTCAACGTCACAGGCTAAATTTGTGTTGCTTTGTGCTTTTTCCGCATTGACTTAGTTACGGGCGTTGCCTAGACCTGGGCCCCAATGACCAACGGTTCTTCCAATAGCGCCATCTCTCATTAAAATCCGATGTGAGACATATATTAGGCAAAAAAAATTGTTGTATTGTAGTAACCCTCCTTACCCTAATTTTGAAAAATCAATGCCCTGTACAAGTATACCTACCCTAATTTTTTTATGATTTCAAAAATTTTTTTCAGTGTTTTCCCCTGATTTTTAATTTCTCACTATTTTTTTTTTTGTTTTTGGTGTTCTTGTTTGATACTTTGGCAAACTTCTCTTTAAGATTTTCATATAAGACGTCAAAGCGCATTTCTGAGTTCAGTACCGGCTGTTTTATTCATGAGCAATAGATATCCTTGAGAAAAGCTACTTCTCAAAATTTGAGCTGATCCTATCTTGCGGTTTTGTGTTATGAGCAATTGCTCGTTTCCCACGCCCATAGGCTACTGGCTGTTATTTCGTCCGCTGACGGACAGAAAATACAAAATTGCGAATTTCTTACAGATGCACCCGAATTTGCACGTAAATTGGGAACAAGTGGATGGCTAATAGTGTGGGTTGCGTGTGTGTATTCCCGTAGGAATTTCATGCTAAAATTGATTTTGTTGTGTTTGGGTTTCAATAGGACCCAAACTGTCAGGAAATGATGGGGTTGCAAATTTTACTACTGCTTGCCCCCTTCTCAAGGGGGCCCCAAATATAGACAGGAAATTTTAAAATCGAGTCAAATTGTGTGTTAATGCACTACCGTTCGTCTATAGTCATAAGGATTAGAAAAAGTATATATTTGCCGAGGTTCCAACCTTTAGTTAAGCGGTATAGACCCATAATGGTTCAAGGTCCCCTGGGGGTAAAATGCTTCGAATGTTGTGTTGAAAGTGTGTCAAATGATTCATTGTGTCATACTGTAACAGAAAACTGCATTTTAATTGATCTGTTGATATCACATTACGACATCCAGGGAAATTTATGGTGACCCCCATAGGCCATGTAGACCCTTGCGACATTTTGTATGTATTTAGCCAACCAATGTCCACACACTGTAAAATAATACATTGTTGGATCCTGTGAGGCAATACAAACAACTTATCACCAGCTTCAACCAAATCTGAGCATTAGGTAAATCTTACCCAAGATGGCCGCCTTGAACCGTTATGGGGCTATAGCGCTTTAATAAAAGGTCGGAACCTAGGAAATTATATCTTTTTCTAATCCTTATAAGGAGACCAAACACATGTTAATGTACATTAAAATACCATTCGACTCGGATTTAAATTTTCCCTGTGTAACATTCCCGCTTGAGGAAGGGGCAGCAGTCCGAAAAAATTTGCACCCAATCATTCGGACCTGTTTGGTCCCTATTGAATGAAACACACAAAGCAAGAAAATCAAATTTAGCACCCAAAACTCCTACGGGAACGTTTCATTGACATACAACCCACACTATAAGGCTAACGGTTAAGATGATATAAAAATCTCAACATTTTGTAGGCAAGTCGGGGGGACGAGGATGTGGATCACGAAGTGCCCCTTTAATAACATTACTAGACTATGTGTGATGACTTGATGTGGTTAATGCATTAATTAACAAAAAAATCCGCCAGCACATACCCTTTTTGAATCGGCCCGTACCCAATACAACAATTTTTTTTGGCCTTAGCAGTCATCAGACCCGAAAAGCGGCTAATTTTAGGAGTTTATCCCATCTATAGTACATACACACACATTATACACATTTTGAAGTTAGCTAAGGGTGGTGTGATATGGCATCCCCAAATTTGGTTAAAAATTATTATTTTAAGACATTGGTATATCGACATCTGTGAAATATATTCCGTCTGTAGAACTAAGTTTAGATCCACTGTGACTTTCATAAAGCGACAAAATATACAAACCTCAATGTGTATTTTATCCAAAATTACTTTCTGAAACAAATTGTCCTTTAAAACTTAATTACTTAGAGAGGTTCTAACCTACAGAGACTAACCATATCCCGAACCATGTGGAGCACTGGATAGCTCATTATGTTGTTAAAGATTAGAAAATCTGCAGTAAATGTAGACAATAGTCGACGATAATGTAAGTTTTCCCTCAAAATCATATTTGCAGATAATTTTGTCTTCACAACCCACAAAATTTACCATGCACAGATATAGGTCTACGTGACATATCACGTCAGGGTTAGCGGTGGTATATGGCACTTCCAAATTAGGAGGAGGTTTTGTTTTTGTTCATCTTATAAGTTAAAAATACCCATTTTTGTTTAAAGCATATGGTGTTTAAATTTGGGCTTAAAATATTTCTCAGGTCGGAAAATGTAAACGTATGCAAAACCTAGGTATGACCAGAATGAAGATTAAGAATTTAAAAAAAATAGGAAAGATGTCTAGCTCCGATAGTACAAAATAGACCGATATACGATGATTGCAATTTTTAAAGTTTTAAGAAAAGGTTTAGGAAATAATGCTAAAAATCCTGAACATTGAATTTATTGTTTTTAACAGATATTGAGCAATACTTCAATTTGGGAATATTTTGTGTTGTAACCGTGTACAGGTTTAAATCAGGGCAAAAAGCACACCAAGACACCAAGTATTATAACTCTTATCCCATTTTATATCGTTAGATCTCAGAAAGTGGCGTGGTCTAGCGGTTAGCAAGCTTACTCTGGAGCAAAGGGTCCTGGTTCGAATCTCAGTGGGACCTCTTGCGTATTTAATTCGGGAACCCAATTTGGGATTTAATTTGATAATCAGATATTGATTAAAACCCTGAATGCCATCTTCTCCATGGTTCATTTTGCCCATTTCACTTCAGCCATTGAAGCACTTTCCCATCCGGTGTGTGTGCGTGGAGTGTGTTGGATGTTGCAAATATGGCGCTGTGAAAGCTGCTGCCTCCAAGTTTGCATTGTTTCTGTCTAGTAATTATAAGTTGTTAAGTCTAGTTAATTGGCCGACAGGCCACGATGTGAGATTAAATATAACTTGATTATTATTATTATTTGGTATCTCACCAAAGACAATGTCAATGTATGATCAATCACTTATTTTCAGATTTACTGAGCTATAAAAGTAAATTTTAATAACCAATGTTTAATCTGATTGTATGAAAAATGCATATTTTCAGTTAACTTTTCGCCTATTCATAGATTATATATTTTCAGATTATTATCATGAACTAACAGAGTAACATGACTTGTAAATGTACATGTTCCATAGACGCAATTCATAGGAATATCATGAAAATCATATGTTTACAAACCTTGTCATTTTTTTGCCACGAAATGTTGCAAAGGCATTTTGCATCTGCTTTGAAGCTAACAATATTCTTTAGTATCTTTCCAACGCATTTGTGGAAAATTAATTAACCCCCTTAGAGCTGGCGCAACCAACCGGTACAACATACATCTGTTTAACCATAAAGGGTCTTACTAAATTGTCCCAAAAACGCGCCTTTCACAAACTTATAACTCTCCAGAAATCAATATCTTACCTTAAATTACATTAAGTTTTCCAGTGATACATGATGTGACTACTTGAAAAGGTGAATTTTTGTATGTAATCAAAGCTCTAAGAAAAATCTTCAGAAATAGCATTTTTGAGAAAAACCACATGTGATTATAGACGTGAATATTATTTTACGTACTTCTGGAGCATCGCAAGTTCACAAATTGCAATGCATGGGTGGGGGTTGTTATATAGGATGCCACATAAAACTAAAATCATATGCCCAAAACTTGTTCTTTTTTTTTTTTTACCCAGAATGCTCCAAAACCTCTCTCCATTTCTGCAGCTCCACCACATGCATGCCTCAATATAAGGTCTTTCCAGTGATTCATATGGTTAATCTCTGTACACGGAGAAAACTCTGTTTAAAAAGTGTAACAGTTGTTTAAAAGTTTAAACACGTTGTTTAAAAACGGGTGAACTGAACAATGTTGTTCATTTCACCCGTTAACAACTTGTTTAAACTTTGAACAACTTACTTTTTAACAGCGTTTTCTTGATAGGTGATAACTTTTGTAATTAAAGTTTTTAAAAGACAAATTGAGTCGGATGATCTAAAAAGTCTTAGTTTTACAGGTCTGAATTATTTCGCGATGTCGCTTAATACAATTACTTGAAAAATAATATTTTTAAACCAAAAATGGAGTTCTTGACCAGTAGCCCAAAACCATTTTAATCCAATTTTAGAATTCCACATCATGCCCTTACCTGAAAGAAATACACATTAGCTTCAATGATGTATGTATGGTGTGTGTGTGTGTGTGTTTGTGTGTGTGTGTGTGTGTGTGTGTGTGTGTGGTGTAGGTTATTAAACTCTATAATAATAAGCCTCGTGTTACATGTCTGGCCCGCTCTAGCTCATAAAAAGTACACATTACTTCGAAATTGACAAGAGAACCAAAACGCAATTTTAAAATTAGTTTACATCTAAAATCATAAAAACCCTGATATTCCACAATTCTGGTATCAAACGATGTATGCTATCTAAATACTTTTTTTCTTTCCTTCTTTGTTTTGTTTTCTTGATATTTCTTTCATTCCTTTTTTTTCTTCTTTTACTTCGTTTTATTTTTTTTTTTTTTTTTTTTTTTCAGATGTCTTTTCAGATATCATTCAAGGCCTTCGCACACATTGTGTTATATTGGCCCAAATTTCTTGTCAATTTGTCAAAAATTTGACACATATTGCAAATTACATCACCGAGTTTACAGAAGTGTACAAGTGGGTTGGAAACCGGAGGTATCTTCAATATCAACGTTTTGAACGTCAACTACTCCCAACTTCAAATCAAAACGTGATATTCAACAAGATACCTTTTCCTGTACAGAATATTTTCTCGTCTCTGTAACGTACCTACTCCATCGAAGTCAGCCTATTTTTTCTTTGAAACATGAACAGTTGGCTAACGAGGCTCACACATCATAGAACATATAACATATACAGATACAGAGGTCCCCCTGTTCGATCCTGGTCCCAGGCAGGTGTGCCCTCGAATTTCTTTTCAGGGGTAATATCTGCTTTGTGTTCGGGATCTTTGTTGTATATCTTGTCTGTATGTTCTAACAGGCGATGCGCTCTTCCTTTCTCCTCTGTATTTAAAAAATGGGCAAAGCTTAGGCATATGAATTATTATGCACATACGGTGAACCAAAAATAAATGCATATGTTGCAGACCTATCCTTACGGCTCAAATTGGCATCCAATTGTAGTGGGTGCACGCCCTAGAACTTGGTAAAGGAAAATCATGTTTCTATCTTGGTATATGAATCTTCGAGTTTCCTTTGCCTTTCAGAAAAAGAGTTTGAACACAGTTTCTTCTTCACAAGACTCTCTTCAGCAACATATCACAATTTGATTGCAACTTTTTCGTGAAAATGTTCACTTTTAGCACATTTCTCGAGGATAGTACTTTCGCTACAAACATTTATCTAGAACAGGAGATGCACGTATTTGTTAATTCCTCAGTATAAAACAAAATAAGCTTAAAAATTTCTTCGGGATATCAACACACATGTAAATATGCTCAAATTATATCAATAACTCCGATTTTTCCTGGTGAAACAATTACAAAATGCTGCATTTGATCATTTGCCGGAAGTGTTCGCCAAGGGTGGTAACAGTGGTGTGCACCTTAAAGATGTCTGCACTTTCTTCCGTCGTAACACAAAGCCATTTGTAAATATCTCCAATAACTGTACTTTTGTTTACTGGTAATCCAATGAGATGGCCTTGGTGGCTGGGGATCAGAATCGATAATATTCTTTCATTCAAGAAGGTATCTTTTCCTTAGTATTTCCTCAACTAATATTCTGACCCATAACACCCTATATCACGCCGGTACGTAAAGTTTGTATCTCAATTAACTCTCGGGTCTAACGGTGTCTTGCATTTAGACCATGTCTCAGTAAAAAATACACAAGACAAGTGCCGTGCCTCAAGAAATAGACTGCCCGGTTTATATGCCTATATCCAAGACGGGAAACGGGGCGCGAAAGTCTCTCTGTAATGGTAAGACACGTCCTTTAAGCCAATTTTGAAGACATCGGACTTGTCCTACTTGCCTGCTAAGAATAAGAACAGGAAGACACAGGAAATTCTTTTAAAGCATACTCCCCATTGTGGGTCACATTACTAGAAAAAATAAACATATTTGGGAAATTTCTACTTTTTTATATAAAATCCTAACACAGGATCTATAAATGAAACTATAAACTTTCCATCCATCCATGTGGACTTCCCACTTGATCCAATCTCACTTGGCGAAATTCCCTGTGCAATTTCACTCGGTCCAATTTCAATTTCGTTCAATTCTCAGCTATTTCCTCATTCCCTATAGGCCTACGATCCCATTCAGACAATTTCAATTTCGTCCAATTCTAAGTCCAATTTCAATTTCGTTCAATTCGCATTCCCTATAGCACACAATACGATTTTCATTGCATCCAATTCCAACTTGGTCCAATTGCTTTGGTCCAATCCCATTTTGTGCCAATTTCAATTTTAAATGCTGATTTTTTACCATTTGAAAAAATATTTTGGGGATTTAGACTATGATTAATGTTATGTTTTTGGTTAAGTTTTAGGGTAAGGATTAGTATTAGGGTTAGAATTAACTGTAGAGTTAGGGTTAGTGTTATGGTTAGTTCGACAGCGGTTAGTAATATTGGCCCAGTGGGAAGTTAATAAAATGGGATTGGACAAATGAGAATGGACCAAATGGGAATTTTAACTCCAATGGTATTGGACCAAGGGGAATTGGACCCAAATGGTAATTGGACAAATTGGGATCAGACGAAATGGGACTGGCGATTCTGAGTGGACGAAGTATACCTACCATGAGTCATGACCAAGTGGTTACCGAGTGAGAACAATCCTATATAGTTGCCATTGTTTTGTCTCTCCACGCTCTGCAGATTACGTATGCGCCAACTTGCACATCAGTTAGGAGTATAGCTAGTTAAAGGTACCATGGCCCGATCGCTAATGCCTCGTCCCCAGAAGCCCATTATTACGGAAGTTGTCCACCATTTTGGTAGCAGAAGAAAGCTACTATTTTTCTCATTTACCCTGTGAAATCTTAGGGCCAAAGGATTTTGGTTGGAACTTATGAGCGAACATGTGCCCCATTTGGCTCTACAAATTATCTTACACAGTACTCTATTGGGCTTGTACAAAATCACGTTATTTAGCTCTCACATCAGAACGGATTGAATATCGGCGCGAAACTTTACAGATGGGAATTCGGGGTGAAGGGCAATCTATCAGATGAAAACTTCATATCCTTAAATCGGCCATCCACCTTTAACACATAACATAATAGTACTTGGCGGACAGACAGATTGTTTTGAGTCCACCCTGTCAAGGGGTGACGTAAGGTGACCCATTCTGCGAGTCAACAAATGTCATGTCCCAGTTCTAAGAGCAATTTTATTATGTATAGGTCATTTCATTGTAGAACAACCGAACCAATAACATTACCAGTTTTGTACTTTACCACCCGGTGTTGAAAGCAGATTATGTCCGGTAGATCCATAGTCCGGCATCCTAGACTATAACGGAATACAGCGTGAAACTAATGTTGCGTAAAGAGTCAACTGAATCGATTGCCCTATTGTTCACCATTGGTCCCGGACTATGAGTAGCCGACAATGGTTCCTTCGGGCTGCCGGTATACTGATGTCAATGGTTTCATGCTAAGAGTCCAACCATTAACAATGAGAGAGCGGGAGGATTTTCCACCAAAGAAGTGAAGAACAGTTGGCAGGTGAGCTTGAACATCGTTTGTTATTGTTATTTTAGCTATGGCTGCGGTGCCAGACACGGAAATCATCTGCAGCAAAGCTCAGCAATATCAGTATGAAATATCAAAAGTCTTATCGGATGTGACCCTAAATTATTTTCTCAGCGGTTTACACGAAAACGCAATTTTATCTTAGTCGAATCCGGCCAAGCGCACTGGGTTTATTAAACACTTGTAGAGCAGGAGGCAGAGCAGAATATCATAGTTCGTTTATGCCCGCCTACATCTAAGGTTTGACACCTTGGGTAGTTGGTATGGACCCCTCTATATCAAGGCAAATTGTGGTGTCACTTTTTCAATAGGGGCCAATTTAGGGTTACATAGGGGTCAAACTTTTGAACTACTCCAAACATGTTGAAACAATTTCCATATTGTCCGTTTAGTCATAAGGATTCCAAAAAGGTATAGTTTGTACCACTTAATGACTTATGATTATTGGTTTTGGAGTTATAGAGTAAAAATGACTAAAACGGAAAAAAGGTTAATCTCAATTTGTACAGAGGTCAATAATGAAAGTTACTCTGATTATATTTTAAATACCTGCAAATTATTGCCTGAGGAATGAGGACTCCCATAAAGTATAGTTTTGGTTATGTTAAATGTTTACTTTTCGAGATAAAGGTCAAAGAAGGTCAATACCAATTTGATTAAGTTGCCCCATGACCTATTTTGTCACATAACATGATAACTATGCATTGCAGATGCTACAAACTATAGTCCTTATTTTGACACATTAAGCTAGATGAACAATTTGTTTCATTTTTTCCAAAATTGTATCAACTTCTGATTTTGACCCCTGTACAAATGGAAATTGACGTTTTTTGCACTTTTAGCCATTTTACCAGCGGTAATAGATGGTACAAACTATACATTTTTTAATCCTTATGACTATACGGACAATATGATATACATTTCAGCATGATTGGGGTATTTTAAAAGTTTGACCCCTGTGTAAACTTAAATTGGAGCCTATTGAAAAAGTGACACCACAATTTGACACCACTGACTACCTTGCATTGATATAGAGGGTCCATACTAACGACCAATGGTGTCAAAGCTAGTGGGACATGAACGATGATGTTTGACCTAAGTCCTTGCTCCCGCTCTATTGCGTGCGCTGGCCATCTCCAGAGGAATAAAAATTCATAGTTAAAATTTCAACAGAAATATGTGTTTTTTTCTAATGTGTGATTGTTTTTTAATGCTTGCATATTATTTTCCCAATAATTTTATGCAAGAACCTTACATCGTTGCAGTTCTCTCTAAATTAACGAGGTGAAAATTTCACCTCCCCAAAAGTAATGAAACTCCTTGTACACCCTCCAAATGAGTGGTTTGTTACTTAAAAAGAGAGAATTTCCACTCAAAAAGAGTGAAAACACTCAAAAAGAAGTGGATTTCCACTCGTTTGAGGAGTTAAACGAAGGAACACACGAAGAACGATTGGAAATCCACTCTTTTTTGGAGTATTTTCACTCTTTTTTGAGTGGAAATTTTTCTTTTAAGTACAAACCACTCATTTTGGATTGTGTTTACAGACTTTCACTCTTATAGGGAGTGAAATTTTTTCACTCGTTTTAAATACTAACAATCAATGCAGCTATAATGTGGCAAAAAATGGCGCAAACTTCCTAAACCTGAAAGATCTAATGATCTTACGCTTAGAGCAGGAGGCAGAATATCATAGGGTCCTTATTTAAGGAGTTCGTACCCCCACATACACTAAGGTTTGACAACCTTTGGGGTAGATAGTATGGATCCTCTACCTCAATGCAAGGTAGTAGTGGTCCTTCCAAATTGGTGGTGTCACGACTTTTCATAGGGGGCGCATTTAGTTACACAGAGGGGTTCAAACTTTCAAATTGCTCCATCATGTGGAAATGTATGCCATATTGTCTTTCTAGGTCGTATCCAAAAATGTATAGTTTGTACTCAACTAACGAATCCATTGGTTTTGGAGTTAGAGGGTAAAAAGGACTAAATTTAAAAAAAGTCACCACCTGCTCAAGTGTACAGAGGTCAACCGTGTAAGTTGCGCTGATTATTTTTAAATACTTGCCAACTATTGCCTGAGGCAGATGACTCCCTACATTATAGTTGGTTATGTAAATGTTTACTTTACCTAGATAAAGGTCAAAGAAGGTCAATGCCAATTGAATTATGGTGCCCTAGTACATATTTTTGCCACATAACTGATAACTATGCATTTTTTGCAGGATGCTACAACTAGTCTATTTTTGACCATTAAAGGCCGACTCAGAGATTTCTTTCCCGAGAGGGCGCCCTCAATTTTTCAAAAAAAATGTGTTTTTTGCATGACTAATGCTTTTCCATATACTAGTCACTGGGTGAAATAGCTCATCTCAAATCGAGTCCTTCATATAGAAATCCCATTTTGTTTAAAAATTCCGGATCCGGCAAATTTTGTTATACACAGTATCCCTAGGGCACTGTTTATATACACATAAATGTTTACTGCATCAAAACGAAACTCCGATTCATCCAACTTTGGAATTGAGGCATCTAATTGACTATCCTTTAGTTCTAATTTATTATTTTTAATAATATATTAAAAAAATTATATTCGAAATGCTCTGAGTCAGACTTTAATCTAGATGAAACACTTTGTTTCATTTTTAACAAATCGGAGCAACTTCGATTTTGACCTTTGTACAAATGGAAATTGACCTTTTTTTACAATTTTCAGCCATTTTACCCTATAACTACAAAAACAAAGGTAATTAGGTGGATACAAACTATACATTTTTGGAATCCTTATGACTAGACGGCATACATTTCAACAGATTGGAGCATTTTAAAAGTTGACCCCTATGTAACTTAAATTGGCCCCTATTGAAAAGTGACACAACAATTTGAGGTATTGAATAGAATAATGATTCCTTGGTGAACTAACGCGGGCGGTACCACATTGGAGTTGGCCGTCTCTCCCCATTGTAAAAACGGTGTTTTGGAATTAAATTTGTTCATACAACAATTAAATATTTACGTAAAACAATTTAGTTCTCGCAGAGAAAGAGAAAAGTATTTCAAAATATGCTTTCTACCAAACATTTAAAATTGCGCGAAAATATAGTACTTCAAATCCGGAATTACACAGTTAGAATTCGCCTCTTTCTACAGTAAAATAATGAAAATCGTTGTAAAAATTACTGTTTTTTGACATAAAACCTATCATAAAAAAATTAAATATTTTACATACCAACTTAGCTCTCGGAGAGAAATAGTATTTAAATATGTGCTCTTTCTACCAAAACATTTTAAATCTCAAATTTAGTCATCCCCAAAATCCGGAATTTTACACGTATAAAATCGGTTAAAACTTTCGACTTTGCTTTAACTAAAATAATGCACAAACATGTACAAATCAATGAAAAAGCATATGAAATGTAAGCAGCCTGCAAAATTTTGTTGAAAAAATAATTAGGCGCTTTGGGAACCTAAGGCTCTGTAAAAGAAGAAAAAGGTTTCCGTTTGACATAAAATAGTTCAGATAGGAATTCACCTTGCTATAA
Source organism: Ophioderma brevispina (assembly GCA_023653785.1). Lineage (NCBI taxonomy): Eukaryota > Metazoa > Echinodermata > Ophiuroidea > Amphilepidida > Ophiodermatidae > Ophioderma > Ophioderma brevispina. The sequence goes on from JAMKCH010039282.1 coordinate 30,114, forward strand.
CTAAAATACTGAAAATCCTGTAAAACCGCTCGAAATCACTGACATTTTAATACAACTGTAAATTGTTAACAAAAAAATTAAGAAGGTGTAACCTAAAGGGTCTAAAACGAGAAGGTTGCAATAATGCTTCTTTCTATTAAACATTGAAAATGTCTTACTTAATCCAGTTGCTCTGAAGCTCCCGCATGTCATCAGATAGCATTCTTTAAAAATTCACTTATTTCTTTCTACAATACTAAAAAATCTGTATAGCAAACGGACAAACCAAAACTGGTAGTGATAAAATTTATGTATTGAGAGAAAGAGACAAACTGATTTGTCCACCCAAAGATATGTAAGTATATTATATTTTCTCGAATTTCCTGAGGAAAATGGTTATTGAAGTACGCGCTTCGAAAAGTTATGGTCATTTTTCTATTTCTTCAGATTTGTTACCGCTCATAATCTTGTGCAATAGGACAATAAGTTTCCTGACCCCGTTTATACCTTGAGCGGAGTATTTTATTAGCACATGTTTTCTTTGAGGTTAACGTTTATTTACCTTTGTTACCTCCCCTTCCGCCCCCACAAAGCAATGTTTTGAGGTAACATACAGCACCATCACTCACAGGTACCAATATCAGCCAACATTGAATAGGGGAGGGGGGACAAGGGTCATTATGACCAAGAGTCCCAAAAATTTCGCACAAGATATATATGAACGGGTTGACAAAGGAAACATTCTTATAAAAATGAATATCTTACGGACATTTACTTTCCGTAGAGAAAAGTATTTCAAGTATGCTCTTCTATTAAACATGAAAAAAGGCTTAAATTCAATCCCGGAGACTCGCGTTTTTACATTAAAATCGGTTCGGAATTCGTTCTATATACGCTCTTCCATTGAAAAAAATCGCAGGTTTGGGAGAAAACCGTTGTCCTAAAAAATGGAAATAATCGTACGATTAATATTTGTTTCCGTAGAAAAAAAAAAGGATTTAAGAGGAATTGCTCTTTCGATTAAACATTGAAAATGACCTTAAATTCAGTCGAGAGGCTCGTTTATACATAAAGCATCTTTCGGAGTTCACATATTCTCTCTTTTCTAATTATTTAAAATTCTAAAATGGCTGAAAATCAATATATTTTAAACAGCTGTAAATTATTGAAAAATAGAGATGTTGGTAGCCATGGGTTCTAAAGGGTCCAAAACCTAGAAAAGAAATTATATGCTTGATATTGAGGGGTCCATCTACTAACTACCAAAGGTGTCAAGGCTTAGATGTAGTGTGTGCATGATGATGTTTGACCATTGCAGGTCCGTTGCCCCTGCGCTAGCTGTTTCCTATTCAAATTTAGGCTGGAAAAGAGGCCATTTGACCAGAAAAGGGGGAAAAACAGGACTTTTTTTCCAGAAAGAAAAACAGGGTCATTTTGACCAGATCTTATCAAATATTGACCAATTCTGGCCTATTTTACCAGATTTTCCAGTCAAATTGGCTTAGGAAAATAGTTGCAAATCATATTGACGAGAGGCATTTTTAAGAGTGTGTGAGTGGTTGTATCGCACTAATAAGCATACAAATATGTTTACGGAAAATCGTTTTTTTTTGGGGGGGGGGGTGAGGGCAGGAAGTCCGTAATTGTACGGAATTTTCTCAATAACAGAGTTATGGTTAGAGTTTTTTAGACTCTCTTTGACCTTTATGTTAGCGGAGGAAAACCGAATATGGCGATGATATAAATGGGTCGACTTACATATTGAAGTCTTTGTGCATTTTAGGATGACTTTTGATTCAACAGTAAAATGTTGGTTATACTTGTTTTCGTTTTTCAAAATTTCTTAAAATGTTACGAGCGATTTTGGGGCATCCATATATTGTGATTATGTAAATACTTCATAGACTCCCAATAGATTTTTTACCTGTATTTGGCTGAATATGCCTTGAAGTGAAAACAAAAGGCGATTTTGATTTGCTTAATTTCAATATTAAAAACAGGATGGCCTGAATTTATTTAGTATTTGTCCTATAGTTAAATTCGAAAATTCACAATTTTTTAATTTGATTAATTTGAAAAATACGATTTTTCTTTTTTGGTTTTTTGTTAAAAAGCTTTACACCAGTGAAAAAAAATTAAGAATTTTCCAATTGTAGGGACATGTTATTGAAAATTCTCTCGTTGCACTTTAAGAGCACCGCACACAGAAATGAATCACAACTTGCACCTCAAAACAATGCTCTTTTTTTTAGAATAGAATATCGTCATGGTTAAAAACCGACCACAAAGGTGACACGGAACTTCAAAAAATTCTATTTCCTTGCGACACGCGACAACATCACTTCGATATGGACCGAAAACTAGCAGGAGAGCGACATCGGCCGACAACTTGTTGGAACTTCCCCGAGGCCGTCAAATACACGTGATTCAGCTACGAGGGCAGTCATGGCCTAATGCGAATTCTCAAGGTATGTTTGTAACTTGTTCTAGAGAAAATTAATATACCACCCTGTTCAGGTTCCTAGACCCCAACCGCAATCGGAGAAGGGGGAAGTCTCTCCCCTTGGCTCAAAAAAAATAGCTCGTGTCGGGGAATATAAAGGACACTATTATTAAAATTCCAAAATATCTCATTTTATTTACGTCCGTGTTGCAAATAAGGAAAAGATGTGAATGGCATAAATTCTTTTAAATTTCTGTTAATTAAAAAGGACGGTCATTTTACCGAATTTTCCTATACTCCTTCCGTAATTATTCTGTCCATAACATCTATTTCAGCAATTCAAACCTTGACTTTTTTATGGTAAAAATTTATTTAAAAAATAACAAAATTTCCGGATATGGAATTTTATTACTTACATTCTCAACTATTTATGAAAGTACCAAACAATCTTGAAGAAAAAATTTGTCTGAACCACATTACTATCCGCCGTACTAGAGGCTCCTAAAACCAGAGTTGAAACAGCTAGTAGATCTTGATGACACAAAAAAATGCAAATGAACCGTGAAAGAATATCTCAAGAGCAAAACCAATGATCTTTGAACTTGCCAGAATTATACCAGGGGCCGTTACGCGAGGAGGACAGGATTAATTTTAGGGGGGTGCGGGACTTCGAAAAAGTGGACCTTTTTTCGAAAAAATTTGGACCTTTTTGGTAAAAAGTGGACCTAACCCTAAATTGTAGGTTTGGGACTTTTTGAAAACATTTCACCACCAAATGTGGACGTTCTTTGTCATAAATTTCTGTATATTTTGGACCTTTATCAAACTATTCAGCAAAAAGTGGACCTTTTGCCCCTCTAGTGGCATTGGGGGGGTGCGACCACCCCCCGTTACGTGTCCTGATTAGATCCAGGAGTGAGACAGAGAAGTGAAGTATGGCAAGTCTTAAGAGAACTTATACCAGTACAAATCATCCACCAATATTAAAGGAAAGGGGCAACTCGTTTAAAAGAAACATTTGGAAAAACTGGTAAATCACATTAAAGGACTTGGAAATACTGACCATCAGATTGTTAAAATCTTTAATTCTCTTGTCTCAACTGAGAGTTTTCTGATCGTTATCAATAGCTACCAGGCCCATTATGTCTGGACAGAGACCTGCTGCCATCCGCCTTAAATCCAGAGAGAGATCAAGTTTCTTAAGCAAAGTCCAACCTATAGGAAAACAGTCTTAAGGGGTCAAGAGAGTCGCCTTGTGGAAAGGAAAGACTTGAACATCAACCAAGTAACATCTATCCGGTATATTGACCTGGTGAGCATCTCCCACCTGGAACTGACTCCTCGTGGCCTGAATGGCGATTTTGCCTCAACAGATTGAGAACCAGAATCTTGGCCCCGATCTAAGGTCTTGCAGAAGTGGGCTCTAGGACGCAGTATCAGGATCCTCTTTGGTTGTGGAGCAGCCCACAGACAATGGAACATTCTTTGGTCTGCCCCTTGCTGGAGCAAGCAACAATGCCAAACAGGGACCCGTGCGAATCAGTGAAGCTGCCAGACATTGTACCCATTCTGGCTGGATCATATATTTGAGAACCACAATGTTTGGACACGATAAGAAGAATAAGTAGCCCATTTTACCAATGACGAACTCTTAAAGGTATTTCAAAAAGATAAGAAAAAAAGTTCAAAAACCCCTGCATATTGACAACAACATCCCGGCTTTCATATACATTGTAGAAGCATGAACTTTTCAAGAGCAACTCCTTGAGTTCTGCGATAGTAAACTCGAATGGGTACTAAATCAAAGGTATTTCCCCCATCGCATCGCATACATCATTCCTTTCCCAAAAGAAAGGCAAATTTCCAGAAGCCCGGCCAAACAGGTATCTGTATATCTGCTATTGACGCACTTCTTCTAAGTCGTATAAGATATAACGTCACACTTCGGATCTCATTCTTTGAAGGAACAAATGGATTCCGTATGAATAAATGTGCACCACCGCAGATTACTGGACTTCAATGAATTATCTAAGAAATGAACGCCTCCATGAGAAGAGCATGTATAGTCTTTGTAGACTTCTCAAAGGCCTTTGATAGTACGAATCGAAAGCCAATGGTACACTTTCTTCTTAGTTATGGTATCCCTGATGAGATAGTAAGAGCCATTGCTAAAATGTATGAAAAGCTAACAAACTTTGTGCAGAGCATGGATGGTCCCACCGAGGAATTGACTACCGCGGCAGGTATTCTTGAAGATGACACATTTGCTCCTTTCCTTTTTGTTACTGTGGACGATTGATTATTGTGCCAGTTAGCAGACACCGCGAATGACAACGGTCTCATCTCCTGGATCAGGGCGTCAAAATCAAAAGTACTTGACCGATGCATAATATGCTGACGATGCTGCATGCCGGACTGCAGAACTGATATCATCTGCGTATTGCAAGATCTACGAACTGCATTTGGAGAGTCAGCCGCTAATGTGAGGCTAATGCTGAATGCAAAGAAAACAGAATGCATGATTGTCAATGAAGAGGTAGATCAAAAATCAAATGAAAATCTTTATATTTTACAACTACATCAGTACATTATATACAGCATTATACATAGCATCTATAATAAGTTCACCCTAACAGAACTGAGTACTACAAAATACTACGAACTGACCTGAGACGAATAGGCTTATAACTATTCGTCTCAGCTGCAAGAAAAAACACAGAAAGAAGGTGAAAAGAGGGTGCATTTTCTCCACTCAGTGCAGTAGTATTTTGTAGTATTTGGTACTGTAATGTAAACATGTCTAGTCCGTTAGAGTTAATATTTATGTAAAGGAAGTGACCAAAAGGCCTATTGGTTAGAATGGGCCACCACTTTAGAACATAAAGTTCATGTACACTTAAAACAAATACACATATTACATTTAATCTTCGCACAAGACAGACGACAGTTATGCATATACCAGTGCCAGATTAGTCCGAAGAAATACACTACTGATAACTTGAGATCATTCCAGGTTTAGTTCCTTTCTGACGTGTTTTAATGTAGGTAGATCGTGTTTCCTTTTTCAAGTAAATTCCAAAGGTCTTTGATAGTGTAAATCGGAAGCCAATGGTGCACGTTCTTCTTAATTACACATGAGGGCACATGTGGTTCGGTGGGTCAGCGTTCGGCCCGCACGCCAAAGTTTGTGGGTTCGATCCCCGCTGCGGTCAATGTGTTTCGTCCTTGAGTAAGACGTTTTACCTCAATTACACCTCTCTACCCAGGTGTATAAATGGGTACCGGTTTAAAGAAACTGAGTGTCCCCCAGATAGAGAGTGTCCTAGCCACCACAGCAACGTGTACGGAATAAACCGTAACCGTGTAGACGAGGCCATTTGGGTACAGTGCTGAGACACACGATGCATACGGCACTCAATGGAGAATACAATAGACAGATGGGTGGTAGGACACTCAGTCACATGGACACTATAGTTTATGACACCGGCATTATTCAATGCTGGGAAGGTAACAGACTCGGTGTGGCGATCCCACTACAGCAAATTATGATGGAGTCCTTCCCCAATCGCTTCGAAAGAGAGATGGGCACCCCGTTCCTGTGTATACAGGTCCGTCCCCTTTACTTTTTTTTTACTTTACCTTCTTAATTATGGTATCCCTGATGAGAGAGAGCCATTGCTAAAATGTATGAAAACCTACAAATTTTGTGCAGAGCATGGATGGTCCCAACATTCACTTGCTCTTTTCCATTTTGTTATTGTGGTCGACTACGTTCATGTGAAAAGTTATTGTGGTGTCATCGGCAAATAGAATAAATTCCAAACTTGATGAAGTATTTACAATACAATTTACCGATACATATAATATAAATAACAACGGATAACTAAATTGACTGGATGACTCTGACCCCAAACCCCATCTCTTAAGTTTTGCGCCGATATTTCAATCCATTTGAGGTAAAAACGTGATTTATATTAGCCCCACAGAGTACTTTGTTAAATTAACATTGGTCGACCCAAATTGAAACATTTTTTGCTCATTAACATCCAAACGAAACATCTTTTAGCCCTATAAAGATTTCACAAGGTAAATTAGAAAAATATTAGCTTTCTTAATTAAGATACCAAAATAATAACCACTTCCGGTAAATCTGACGTTCTGGGGATGATCGGGCCAAGGACCTTTAATTAAAGGTGAGACAAATCGCCCTGTTGGCAATACTACTGATAGAAAAAAAATAGTTGACAAAATATCGAGTAGTATGCACGGGATACAAATTTTGAGGGTATCCAAGAAGTGACGGGGATATCAATTTTTATGGTAGCCAAGAAGTGACCATTATCTGCTTAGCGGAAAGTATATGTTTAATTATTTTATCCACCTACAACAGATTGGATCTTTGTCTTCGTTCATATCGGGACCACATATAAGCTTAGGTAAGAATGTTTAAACTTGCCACGTATGACAAAGCTAAACACATAAACATGTAAAGACGAAAAACAAAATCTAGGATATCATGAGGAGAAGATCAAAGCAAAGAGTGAATAATGGGCAGAAAACAGTCATACGTTTGCCCAGAATAGTAGGGGGGATATGGCCCAAATTATGCCCTCCTGACCCCGTAAAGTTGAGTGTGGACACAATGTTTTTGCTGAAAATGATAGATTAGGGTGTGTAGAATAAGAATATTCCGGGTGCACCTGGGCAATCCTTGGGGACATTTTGCGAAATTCAAGATGGCGTCGCCCTGAAATGAATTATATATTCAACCCTATTTATCAAACTATGGAGTTGACTAACTAACTATAGGATCCAATGAAAAAGTGTATGGCACTTGTAACATTAAGTATACTTCAAATTCAAATGGAAGCCAAAGTCTAATCAATTTAAACTATGGCCCTATAACAGCAACTACCTGCGATAAAAAAATAAAACATGAAGTACTTAGATTATGTTTGTAGTATACAATAATTGTATCTATGATACTTTTAAAGTTGTAACATGACGTCAATCAAATGGCAGCCAAAACGTGAATATCTTCAAAAAACACTTGACACAAAATTTTAATATTACTTCTCAAGTATAAATTATGGGTTTGTCAATGTGAAACAATTAGAAAGTACCTATGATCATAACCAAGTGAAACCAGGTAATCACGATGAATAAAAATGTGTCAATCAAATATTAAATTGAGTGCAATATATGTGAAAAATGTTTAATTCCTATGGTTATTTGAAAATTTGCACCATAATTGGTTTTATTTCGATTTTGGCAAATTTAAACACATTGAAATGTATGTTGTAAATTGGTCAGGGATCAAAGTAATTTCTTTAATGTCATTGGCACATTGATTTCGAGGTGACGGCTGTAAGACTTATAAATTTGTGTCAATATATTGAAGATGTTCACGTTGTGGGCTGCCATATTAATTGGGGACGCAATGTTTACAATTTTACAAAAGTATCAGAAATATATTGATTGTGTGTAATAACATACCCATAAGTAGTTCAAGTCTATTTTTATCGCAGGTATTTGCTGTAATAGGGCATATTCTAAAATTATTGGATTTGGCTTCCATTTTGAATTTGAAGTATGACTTAATGTTATAAGTGCCATACACTTGTTCATTGGATCATATAGTATATCTAGTAACTCCATAGTTTGATAATATAGGGTTGAATATATAATTATCATTAATGGCGACGCCATCTTGGATTTCTCAAAATGCCCAAGGATGCCCAGGTGGCACCCGGCAGATTCTTATTCTACACACCCTAATCTATAATTTTCAGCAAAAAAAATTGCATATATACTCAACTGTACGGTCACATGAAGGTTCTACCTGACTAGAAGTCATGATAACAGATGGAGCACGGAAAGGCAACCAAGTAATTATAAGAGAAGAGAAGACAAAAAAGGAAACTGTGAAATGAACTCACCACATACACAAACACATCAACATGGAATAGAATAGCAGCATACAGAAGAGATTGGAAATTGCTGGACTAGGGCTTCATCCAACAATGTATGAACATAATCTGATGATGAATATCGTGTATGTCTGCCACGCTTCTTGATGTATTCTCTCATTCGGAGTTTCGTGCGGAGCAGAAGCTTCTGGATAGCAGCTTGGTGAATTCTCACCCATACATTGTGAAGTCTTTAGTTAGCTCCCTGAAAGTTGATGCTGGTGGATAGATACTCCTGAATGATGCTGGTGGATAGATACTCATGACAAAAGGGCATGCGGTGGATAGATACTCCTGAAGTGATGCTGGTGGATAGGATTGCCACATGAAAGTGATTGCTGGTGGATAGATACTCCTGAAGTGATGCTGGTGGATAGATACTCCTGAAGTGATGCTGGTGGAAGATACTCTCTGAGTGATGCTGGTGGATTAGATTACTCACTGATGATGCTGGTGGATAGATACTCTGAATGATGCGGTGGATAGATACTCCGGAGTGATGCTCAACAGAGATCTGCTAAGTATCGCCCTGGCTGGTATGGTGAACAAGTGGAATTTGTGCGTAGAGAGAGACAACGTTGCCAGAGGAAATAGCGCAAGAGTAAATCTTCAGATGACCTTCAGGATTATTACTGCCAAGGAAACAGGCAGACTGTGGTCAAGTAAAAAACTGTATACTTCTAAGTCAAACTTAAAGACTGACAACTAAGGACATATCATATCGTAAATGAACACTTGAACAAAAATGACAAACCTATGCATGGCACAGTGACACTGAATGTCCTTCTCATCTTGCCAATAATTTGGCAAGTTTTTCATTAGTAAGGTCAACAAAATTCGTTGTGAAGTTGATAATCTTGGTACAAATAATAAATGCAATATGTCTGTCGACATCACATGTGTTCCATGTAGGTCTAATTTCAGTGAATTAAACACGTGTCTAAGAGACGTACCAGATGGGAGGAGGAGATATCCAATATCAACTTTACCCACTCAAGCCGTAAGGCCTGGAACACCATCAACAAGCTCACCGGGCATAGTTGTCCAGTTAAGCAGTGCCCTGTCTCTGCAAATTCCATCGCTTCAGTACTTGTCGACAATGGAAAGTGGCAAGGCCACACTCCACAGGCGGAAGCCCATGCTCGTGCTGTTAATGAAGAGATTAAACAGCTTCTACAAACCTCTCCACTGTCAAGCCCCATGTTCCAACCATTCACTTATGCATGGCGAGATCACCGAAGCAATTAAAGTGCTCAAGAGTGGGAAAGCTCCTGGCAACGACCACATCCATAAAGAATTCTTGAAGCTGTGCGATGGCTCCAATTCTTCCTCCTACTGCTGGGGCGTCAACCATACCCTGAAGACGTCAAAGGTAGTTGCAATCCTGAAGTACAATAAACCAAGCAAAATGAGCCAAGAGTTAGATATTTCAAATTAGATATTCAAAAAGTGACTATTTAAGGAAAGTGACAAATTTAGCAAACAAGTCTCACATGAAACAAAATCATTACTGATGATACAAGAGTAGGACTAACAGAAACTAGCAAAACTAAACTTGATTTAAATGTTGTCAAGCCAGAATATGTATTTAATTGGGGTGCATAGTCTGGGGCTAAGTGATCACTCCTTAACATATGTTGTAAGAAAATGTAAGCGACTTAAACTTCCACCAAGAACCGTAAGCTTAGATGTTTTAAAAACTTCAGTGAATTAGAATTTATGAATATATTAGAAACATTGACTGGATACCATATGCTCTATGATAATGTAATGATGCACTGCACCAATGGCAAAACTTATTCACTGAAGCTGTAACAAACTGCACCAGTTCAAAGAAAAAAAGAAGAAAATGTAAAGAATCTACTGAGTGTCTAATGGGGATTTTAAGATTAAGTAAGATAGGGACCATTATTTTGCAAAGGCACACAAAACTAATAATCAAGAGGAATGGAATAAAAGCAAACATCACTTAGAATAAAGTAAAACAATATGCAGATATTACCTAAAAAAGAACTAGGGCACTGATGGCTATAATTAAAACAATGCATGATAGCAAAAATTATGGAAAACAATCAAGGAAAAATTGTACCTAACAAATACTTTTAGTATCCAACTTCATTCTAAAAAATAATAAAGATCAAGGATAGTAAAAGATATGCAAATGAGTTCAATAAGTACTTCTATTGGCAATGAACTTGGTAGGAAATTTAATAAACAAATAAGTAAATGTCCTTGTAATTAGGTGTGTGCTCAATAAATGCAATAATTGTATGTTTAATAAGTTTAAATTTTTTTTAGACAACAGCTGCATTGTTTTTGATCAAATATATAGGAACAGGCAAAATAGTAAGTACCCGGATTAGATGATTCTCAATGTTAGGATGTTGAAATTGGCAGGGCCATTTATCTCAAAATGCCTTGCTCATATATGTAACTGTCTATGAGGGATCTACTTTTCTGACGAATGGACAAAAAAAGACAAGGTAACACCAATATTTAAGGCAGGCGACAAAAAATCAAGATGTAGTGGGTTATAATATAGGCCCATCTCCGTTTTGCCAATAGTTTCAAAAATTTTGAAAGGGCCCGTTATGATCAAATTATATTCTTATTTAAAACTAATGCAGGTTTATATCAATGCTCAATCATGGTTTCCGTGTCGAACCATTTCCACTTCCACACTTAAAATGATGTTCAGGATTTATATTTAAAAAATATGGATAAGGTTATGCACAGGTGTTAGATTGTCTTGATTGTAAAGAAAAAGCGTTGGATACAGTTTGAATCATGCAATTTTATAAAAAAACTTAAAAACATATGTATAGATAATAGTGAACTTTTTGTGTTTCAATCATTATATGCAGGCAACAGACTTTACAAGATGTAAACTATAAATTCAACTTTATCCGACTTCAAACCTGTTAATATAGGAATTCCTCAGGGTCGGTATTAGGTCCATTACTTTTGATAATTTTGGTTAATGGTTTACCTAGACCTGAATGCTGTAGAAAACTGTAGTGTCATGTAGCTGAGATACTTCACTGAATGTGTCAAGCTAAAAAAAATGTGTCTGATCTCCAATTTCAATTAGAATCATGCCTTGAGTAATGTAGCCGATTGGTTCAAGCTAAACAAAACTTACTTTAAATGTAGGATTTAAGACTAAGTTTATGCTATTGGTCTCAAAGGTACTTGAAAAATTCAATGATGTACAATTAACATATAAATAATAACAAAATTATTAGAGTTAGATGAGTTTCAAATACTTGGGTTTTGTTAAAATTAGATAGCAATATGTCTTGGTCAGCTCACGTTGATTATTTGTGTAAACTGTGTCTAAGAGAACTGGTATTATCAAAGAATAAATCCTTTCTTCCAGATCATACTCGTAAATGTTACAACACGCTTGTTATCCCACTCACTTTGATTATTGGGAAGCCCTGTCTGGTCAAATTTCTCAGCTGAATTTCAAAACACATTACAGGTTCTTCATAAATAATTTAGCTAGGAGAATACTTCCACTGATATTAGATCACAAATAAATGAAATTGACGGACAATCTTCCAGTGGGTCAACTTTGATAACGATGCATAATCACCTTTTACTTATGGTGTTTAAATGTTGAAGAAATCTTAGGTTTTCACATAATTTTTATCATTCAGTTGGTTGATTTTGTTCAATGATAATCATTCACATCTCGCAAAAAATCACATTACTAACACTTGGTTCTACCAAAATTTTAAATCTAATTCAGGATGCGCACTTCACTGTCAGGGCAATATATGCCTGGAACAACTGCCCATCAACAATCAGAACTGATATGGAAAACATGACATGAGTCAAGTCAGGTCAAAGATTTCTCAAATGTAAAATGTTTTGCGTTCCAATATATTTATTGTTTAGTGACTTCCAGTATCTTGTTTTATCTGTATATTATAATGTTATGTTTTATTATTATTATGGTATATAATTAACTGCTATTTTCTGTATGTGAGTGCCTGCTTGGAAAGCATGGCTTGACACTGAAGGCTGTTTTACCCTCAATACAGAAAGATAAATATAAATAAATAGTTCCGACCTACTCGCTGCTATCCCACATCTATAAAGCTTCTTGAGAGACTGAACAAGGTCGAGGCAAATTTACACCGCACCCAAGCTGGATTTGGAAGAGGTAAATCAACAACTTATCAGATAGCAAGACAAGTTAATGACATCGAGACAGCCTTGCAGAAGAAGCAGGAGTTTGGAGCAGTTTTCATAGATCTAATGCTGCGTATGATTCAGTCTGGTATCGAGGTCTCTACCTCAAGCTACTCAAAATCTTCCCTAATGTCAAGCTTGTCAAGTTCATAATGCTGCTCATCCAAGACAGATCTTTCATCCTGGAGACATCAAATGGGCAATGCAGTAGAAAGTGCAAACTTCTGAATGGTGTCCCTCAAGGTTCTGACCTGGCACACAGTCTTTTCAACATTTACGTCTCAGATATGCCAAAGGGAGATTGTTCGCAGTACTCCTACGCAGACGATACGGCAATTGGAATAGCTGATTATTCTTTGAGGCCTTAGAAGCAGTGCTGCAGAAAGACCTTATCACTGTAAGCCAATTCTTCCACCGATGGCACTTTAGACTCAGCAAACCCAAGACCTTCAGCTCTGTTTTTCACATTGCAAATCGATGCGCAAAAAGAGAACTTAACATCACTCTAGATGGCGTCATAATGGACCGCAGCTTTACTTTCAATCAACACACCAAGGCAGTCGCAATCTCCTCAGAGGCAATCTCCTCAGAGGCCTCGCAGGAACTGGATGGGGTGCATCTTTCGACACAAGATTGATGTCGTTCTGAATGATGCAATGAGACTTGTTAGTGGTTACCTTTAGGGGACGCCTGTAGAATACCTTCCAATTCTGTCTGGCATAGCTCCTGCAAACCTTAGGAGGAACTTTCAGACGATCAAGCTCGCCAAGAAGTGTGATAAACATGGTAGCCTAATGCCCCCACCAACACCCTTCGATGATCAGAGAATCCCACCGAATCACTTTGCTACCCAATCCATGACACTGCAGTCGCAGCATCCCTATCGATCATCATGGATCAACGACAGATGGTCTGAGCAATGGTCATCCTCTACCTTGAGCCTAAAGCAGTTTGTGGACAGCCCACCTTGTAAGCCCAAAGGCTATGACCTTGATAGGAAAGCATGGTCAACCTCAACAGACTCAGAACTGGCATTTGCCGTACAAAGCACTTCCTTCACAAGATCGGTGTGGAACTTTCACCAAACTGCGATTGTGGAGAGCCAAAAACCATTAGTCACATCATAGATGACTGTGAGGTCTATCCCCAAGAGGAATCCCAGGCTTGATCAACCTGGCCGATGACACTATCAGCTGGTTAAAGACGGATCTTCCACTGTGAGTTTGGACTTACACGAACGAACGAGCTCCTGTACGACTGGTTTCCATTTACTCAAAACTTATGGAAAGTCAAGCCAAGACATGCATCTTACATTTCCGAACTTTTTAGAGAACAATTAAGCCACCATAAGGGAAGTACTCAATGCTGCTCAACAGAATCAATCCTCACATAGATCCCATTCTCAGACGGAACCAGAATGGTTTTCGCAAAGGCAGATCAATACTACCTCAGATACTTGCCCTCAAAGGATCATAGAAGAGTTGAGAATTTGAAGAGAAAAGCCTTAATTGTGCTTGTAGACTTCTCCAAGGCATTTGACAGTATAAACAGGGATGTATTGCTGCATATTCTCGCCAACTATGGTGTCCCAGATGAGACTGTCAAGGCAATTGCCATCATGAATGATAAACCATCTAGCTTTGTGCAGACCATGGATGGGCCCACAAAGTAGTTCCTAACAACCACTAGAATCCTCCAAGGAGATACTCTTGCTTCCTATCTCTTTGTAATCGTGGTTGATTACATCCTCAGACAGAGTCTTGACACCATGAATGACAAAGGACTCACCATCAAACCCAAGACGTCACCAAAGTCAGTATCTCACAGACCTTGACTATGCAGATGATTTAGCTCTAACAGCCGATCTGATATGTGGTGCACAAGATCTACTAACAGTACTTGAGAATGCTGCAGACAAAGTCGGCCTACATCTAAATGCCAAGAAGACGGCATATATGACCGTCAAGAGAAGATGATCATCAACCTATCGCCACTACAGATGGTACCCAACTCAAAGAGGTCAAGGATTCAAGTACATAGGGTCCTATGTTGCCGACAGCAAGGAAAAACTTCTGTCACGAAAGGGACAAGCTTGGAATGCTGCCAAATAAACTACACCACTTAGGGCAATCTGGGTATCTCCAATTCAACGAAGCTGAAATTCTTTAGGAGCCTGTGTAGAGAGTATCTGGTTATATGGATCTGAGACCTGGACATGAAGAAAGGAGCTCAGGAGAGAATGGATGGTACCTACCCCAGGCTTCTTATGCGAGTACAAAAACATATTCGGGGAAGCACTGACCCAAAGCAACAGAGATATGGAAGAGTATCCCTCCAAATTTCTCTCTGACGTCTGTTGCCCAACGCCTGGAGATTTGCCGTCACTGTATCGTGCGATGATAAAGTAGTCTCAGAGTCACATGTTGGAAGTTAGCGTGCCAAAACAGGGGTCGCTCGCCCCTTTAACTTACATTGATGTGATTGATCGAGACATCCAGCCACAATCCAGCAGGATCCTTGACGCCCCAACTTATTGACAGACGGGGACATTGGCGTTACATGGTGAACAACACTCGGCTGCGGCCCGTTAGATAGATAAAAAAGACACCTGCATGTTTCACCTGAAACATTTGAGATACTTGTGGGACTCTTTGAGTCTTACATGCTAGGGTTTTTCTGGAGGAAGGTATGCCAATAACCAGTGACATCCTGTGCGGAGGGCCGTATAGAGTTGTCCTCGCAGGATCTTTCGCTCATGATTACGTTAAACAGGCAGGATGTTCATAAAAGCATTTTACCTTGAACATGCGTAAGCTAGGTTTTGGCCAACATGCTTGATCCCACATAAACCATCTTTTGATACATGTCGTAAAAAAGATTAAAGGAGACTCGCCTTCAATTGTACACGTTATCAAAAGGGAAAGCGCTTCAAGGCCTATAGGTCCACCTTTACACAACCTGTATCAAGGTGTGAGGATTCAATCGCCCCACATTGGTGCCACAATTGTAGTGCGAAAAAAAAGGCGAAAAATGCCAAACGTAAAGTTCTTTTTTTCTATATAAGCACAATTAGCAATGTTATCATTCATCAGTCAAAGCAGGTCTCCTTTCTGTTCACGTCGACGCGCCACCACGTCCCGCCACAACCACCACGGACCACCACCCACCGAGCCCCCGCCACCACACACAATACCATGTGTTGAATCTTACTTTACAAATCCATGTGAAAACGGTCAATTTCCCCCCACCCCCTTACAACCGTTCTAACGGAAGCAGGTGTCAAAGAATCTCCGTCAAGTGATTTCGCAAAATAAAACAAGGGAAAGTTCAAATGGTAAAAAAAGGTGGAAATAAATCATAATTTTGGTGTGAATTCGAATTCTCGACTCTTTATTTGTTTCAAAATCGGGATGGACACCCGTTCATCATCATGGACAAATACGATTCAAGTGACTGAACGGAGAATTTTAGACTTTTTTAATTTTGATGACTCAATTCAGGTTTGTCTCCGAAAGAAATCCCAATTTGGACGTTTTAAATCTCTCACCGAAAGACCCAGTTCCTAATTGATGCCTGCATACTTTAAGACAAAGTGCTTTGTTCGATTTAGTGTATTGTGTTCTCATTGATATGGAGCTGGCACTTGCACATGCACTCCATCAGTACCGTGGGAAACAAACGGCGTTTGTGGTAGACGCAATAATGGCATGTTGCAAAGCCCTATTCAATACTTGTGCTACTATGATGGTTTAACCATAAAAACGAGGTTTTTTTGTCGCCTGATCTTGCGAATGAAATGGATATTTGAGGCTCAAAGTTCAGGGACGACAATGAGAAAATACGGCCTTTCAATCAGATATCAAAATCGATACTAATTCAGGGTAACGCAGGGGGGCCCAAAGACGACGGAACACGCACCTTTAACTGCATAAGGGGGGGGGGGTCTAGGGACCCATTCCATTCTTGTTTTTCAGCCGGCGATTTTTAAACGCTGCAATATATTTGGTTATAGTTTTGTAATCGTCCAACTTTTAGTTGCGCTTTTTTTTTTTTAAGTTTAAAATTCAAATCCATCGCGTCGTTTTGCGTTAATTAGCATGGGTCCCTAGGAGCCCTCCCCATATGCACAATGATTGTCCGATTTCAGAGATGCATACACATAGTGACATAACAAGTAAATTAAGTAATTAAAAAAATCTTGCAAAGTATTAGCAGGCCAGTGGAGCCTTAATATTTTTTATACATCATGTAGCGGTTTTAATGTAGGAACCTATGGTAAATTATATAAGTAACCCTAAAAAATATTAAAAGGGCATAAGACATTCTTATGTGGCTTAATGGTAAACATAAGTCATTCTTCACCAATTAAGCAATCAGCACAAGTCTAGGTGCAGCAATGCCGAAGGAAACTTGAGAAACAAATTAGTGTGTTTTTTTAGCACATTTTGGACGCAAAATTAAAAATCAAGGGTTTTTGCTTTAATTTCCTACTGAACCGTTTTCATCAGTTTTTATTTCTTTACGGTTGAGTCTTTGAAGCCTTTTATAACATGTGGTGGATTCATCTACAAATCCTTTAGAAAGTGGTTTTATTAGGTGGGGGGTCCCTAGGAAAACCCCCGTTATGCACTAACGGAAGAGTAAACCCCTTATGCAGTTACGTGTTAAAGTTGACTAGGGCCTACTTTTTTACCCTTCAGGTTTATTCACCTTTCTTAATTGCAGTTCTTTTGATATGTCTTGATTCTACCATCTGATTTCGTTAAATTTTCAGCTTGTCTCACATCTTTAACTCCGCCTATCATTGCTCTCGCCTCTTGAAATTCCCCCTTGACTTCTGTCTAAGCGACTTTATAGTAGTTCCCGGCTTGGTTTTCTTGTTCCCTCTGATGTCTTTCTTATAAAGTTGGTTTCACCTAACCCTGAAAAGTGACGGGGGGGGGGGGGATATAGTACTTCTTCAGTTGGTTCGGAAAAGTGGGTCATGCAGTGAGAAGCACAGAGCTGGCACATTTAAAGGTGGCTGCCACCCCCTTCACTCATTTTCAGTGAGTGCGATCTCTGAGCGACTCGATGCACTGTAAAAATCACGTCTGGACAAGGTTTTGTGGAGACCTGCCTTGCAAATAGCCATGTCTTCAAAAGTAGAAAACGTCAAAAACTAGAACCCGTGTATTGCCTGAAGACACCATCCAAGACACATATGCTCAATCAAGACGTCTTCCAGCAAGTTCAGGTCTTTACAGGGGACTCAAACTCAAGACGTGTCTTCAAGCGTTTTTCAATAGAGATGTCTTGTATTTTAAAAATTGAAAGGAATTGGACTTTTATGTTTCACCCATTACTTAAATATGGGGTGGTGGGGGGGGGGGCAAAATTGTTTCTGTGATATATTACATTAGAAAATTTGTTGTCATTACTGGTTTCTCGCAGCATTTTTACGTGGATAGCCGACTGAAATTCGGCTGCTGAATTATTTTTAATTAATAATTATTTTATAACTTTTGAAATAGTAAACATTTGTGTCTCCTTGAAACATTTTCATTTATAAGATTTTGTAAAAAACAAAGATTATTTGTAGGCCTTGGTATATTGTGTGATGTACCTCTTTTCTACTGGCGTAACAGGCGAAGCCTCAACCCCAGAGCCTTGGACGGGGGAAAAAAAGCTGGAAAATCATGATAAATCAGCCTTTTTGCCTCCTCACTGGGACATTTTTACCCCTCCACCCCCCCCCCCCCCCCCCGGGGGCACTCTCTATGATTAGCACGCGTCTGCTCCTGTCGTAGGTAGTCATAGACCCTTTTTTACCAATCGGGCACCCCAAGTGACCCCCTTTTTTTTTTAAGTCCTCGCAAAACTGCCGGTCGTTAAAAAGCCCCCAGATTTTAGGGATTTATGACAGTGAACTGACCCCCTTTTTGCTCAAAAACCAAAAGATTCAGACTGCACAAATGCTTGGACAGGAAAACGCCGCGAGCGATGGGAGGAGGAGACGGTCCAAGAATCCATTCACCCACTCGCAGGAAGGCCTGGAAGGACTATAAACCGCCTCACCCGGCAGAATTTCCAAACCATCGAAAATGTCCAGTGACAGCCAAACTCAATTGCTTGAGCAACTCTCGCAAATGGTGTTTCAAGACACATTGATAGATCACACTCGCTCTGTCAAAAAAGGGATCAACAAACTACGTCGAGCCCCCGGCGTGGACGGGTCCAACTTTCAACATCCTTCTCACTAGATGAGGCTTTACCTATGCATAGCCAAACTAGAGAGTGGAAAGGCCAGGGCCCTGATAACATACCAGCAGAGTCATGATGCCAATGCGGCACACGATGTCTAGAATGGCTCAAGGAGTTCTACACATGTTGCCTTTATACCAACCAGTCCTTACCCAAGATCGGGAGGAGAGCTACATCATCGCACTCCCCAAACCAAACAAGAATTGCGCAAACCCTAACTACGCCAATATCACTAAGTGTGTCTCCTTCAAACTCCTGAGAGGATGATCCTGGCCCGGCTGGAGCCCGTTCGCGAACCCCATCTGCCTGCCGAAACAAGCATGATTTCGACGTGGCCGGAGCAATGTCATCGATTGTAAAACTCACAAAGATATTGAGGGAAAGCTTTGAAAAGCGCCGTAACGGCAGGCGTCATCTTGGTTGGACCGTATGCAGCATATGACACCGTGTATCACCAGGGACTGACACTCAGTTCTCAGGACCATCCGGATACGTTACCTTGTACAATTCATATGTACATGCTTGCAAACCGTTTAGGCTTTATTCTCAAGACAGTGATGGGCAGCGTAGTCGTCTGCGTCGTAGCGGACGGTGTCTGTAACACAAGGATCTGTATTGGCCTCTAGCGTGTTAATAATAATAATAATATAATCATAATGCATTTATAATGCGCCATCTATCTAGAAAACCTATTC
The DNA here is from genome assembly GCA_023653785.1 of Ophioderma brevispina. Lineage (NCBI taxonomy): Eukaryota > Metazoa > Echinodermata > Ophiuroidea > Amphilepidida > Ophiodermatidae > Ophioderma > Ophioderma brevispina. Next base: position 49,643 of record JAMKCH010039282.1, read on the forward strand.
CGAGGCCGCAAAACATAAAAACAACCAAAAATACATGAAAAGAAGGCATGAAAATGTTCAATTGTATTCGCGATTATACCTCAAAACAAACATCTAGGACAAAATGGCTACGCCGACGATTTTGCCCTACTTCACTCGGATAGCAATTGGACAGAAGTAGACAGCACATTATACAGACATGGCCTATTTGCAGATATCTCAAGGACCTGCGAGACTGAAGCTGAGCGAAGCCAAAACCACCGCTACTGCCTTCAACCCCTCACCCCCAAAGAGGTCATCGCCAGCTTAAAAATCAAACCTCAATGGGAGCGCCTCTGCCATAAATTCCTACACAACAGACTGGGAGTGAAGCTTGACCGGCAGATTACTTAAAGGGGGGGCTTGCAGCCCTAGGCTCGAGTCCGAGTAGGCGCCAATGGGTATCTTCGAGGAAAACCTCCTGTCCCGACTTGCTGCGGTCTTCATGGGGGTTGCCAGCCAACGACCCTACGCACCTCTGCCTTGGCTCTGGTCACAAGCATGCTGAATATTGCCCCGCCCCAGCATGGTGCAAAGCTCTATCACACAAAGAAGCTGGACACGGACACACGTACTCAACGAGACCTTGACAACCATAACTGGCTGCCTCAGCCCTACTCCATCTTAATTGTTAGCAGTGCTTTCAGGCATTGCACTGCAGAATTCGGAGGGAGCACATCGCAAAAACTAGTGGAATAGGCACTGCTGGACAACAAGCACTGCTGCATAACATCATACAAAAAAATCACCCAACTCGGCAGACAGAGACATGCGCTCTCGCCGACCTTCTGCCGACACCGACTTCTAAAAACTCTCCAGTTCCCCATCAATCTTACAGACATGGAATACTACCTGGCTAGACATTCCAAGACCAGACAACTCTCTATTACACCTAAACCAGACACTACCACATGGCAGCAATCTCCCAAGCAAGGAATGGGTCACCTTAACCGGATTCGCACAGGAGTCGGTCGATTCAATAGCAATATGAAACGATGGGGGTGTGGCTGCGGCCATCGCCAAGACTGGCCAATGTGGTTCTCCATCACAGACTGAGGATCACATTTTCAATGAGGTGTCCTCCCTTCGCCGCCGGTGGGATAAAGATTTCACAACCCCCAACCAATCAACAGGCAGTTGGCTCCACGTTTACAACACATTTCGCTGCTGCCTCATACGCAAGAAGAAGAAGATCTCAAAAACCGTATGTTTTGGTCCACTTGATTTGTTATATAAAAAAAGAGTAGGGGATTTATTATACATCAGTTAGGATTTATTCTATAGCCATCAAAAATGCCAAAGTTGATCCTTCCACCCGATGCCCCAATTTCTTCTCTCTTACAACGATGAACCCCTTTTTTGCAACTCATCATAGCCCTACCTTTGATATCAATGGGTAGGTAGGAGGAAGGTACGTCCTTTCATATGACGAGTGTCCCCCGGGCTCCAACCAGGAAAATCTGACTCTAAATCACCTACAACCGAGAAAATCTGCCTCAAACCGGGGAATATATGATACATCTGACAATGAACTAATCCCCTGCTCTTTTCGGTGGATGTCTTGTAGTTGGAAAATAATTTCAACCGGAATTTAAGACTGCTAGATAAACGTAAAAAAGGCGAGAAACTTGCAATAATGGCAACAATTTTTCTAAAGTAATTTATCAAATGAAAATGTTATCCCCGATGTATAAAAGTACCGGTTTCCAGCGGTAGTCTAAACCTAAGTATATTATTTCCTCTACACCAGAACCAGGACCGCTTTGCAAACATTCCCGGGGACGTCCCAGCAACTGCCTTGAACGCCACTGCCGAAAATTATCCATTAACTGTCTTTTTAAAATGAGTAAAAGTTGCCACTACTAAATTAACATATCACACGTGTAAGCTAAGCTACCAGTAAGTCGGAACAAGCATCTTTTTTCATTTCAAAGGAATGTTCTATCTAAACTACTAAGCAACAAGTAAAAATGTGGTAAATAAAAATTACGTGGATTTTAATATTGTAATTTTAGTGTTTCTAGAAAACAAACAACTATACCAAAAGCATTGTATAAGTACACACGTCGATTTGTAGGAATACCTACCTATACACAAGCGCGCACATATGTAGGTTGCCTTTGAAGTCTGCAGAGGTCATGTTGCAAATTTGCAAGTTACACTTACCGTGAAATTTATTCTTGTGTAGGTCGTTACAGTATCTTTCTCTACTTTAATGCAAATTATTTAGTGATCCGAACGCATGTTCGATAATAATGTACAGGGCCAAGTCTACCAAGCATAGGCAAGTATTCTGCCCGGTCTCGTCGGGCTGCTATCAACGCCACCGGTAGCGTGCGCACAGCTCGCCCTAAACTTGAACGTTCTTCAACAGTACCAAATAATATCAATATTGCAATGGGGAGCTTGACGGAATTGCAAAAAGTGATTCGTCAGAAAGAGGAAAGAATCCGTGAACTAGAGAATATTTTAAAGCAGCGAGACACGGAATTGGAAGAACTTAGAAGCAAGTTGGATAAATTCCAGTCTGTGATGCCACACGGACCATGGAAACCAGGTGGATTTAAAATGAAGGGTCCAAGAAGTAAGCGAGCCATGGGAATATCAGCAGAACCACAGGCTTTAAAATCGTTACAGGATATGGTTGGGAAAGAATTTAAGAAGTATCCAAAAGATAAAAGGTAAGAAATCTCTGAAAAAACCAGTTGAAATAAAGTTTAAACAAACATCAAACCTGCCACAAACCTGTTATTCAATGTCAATATTTATGTACAGTTGTTGAACATGCTACATTTTAATAAATGCAAACATGTTGCTGTAAGTAAGCTTGTAAGCTTATCAGCATTATTATTACTCAAAATCTCAAATTTAACCATTCCTTGAACAATTGGCAGTCCATTTTTGCTGAGCTGTGAGACTTTATTTTAGTCAAGCATGAGTCCAGCTAAGGCCAGCCAATGTCAAGGTGATGCCCAACTTGTTGTAGCCAGGAAGGTAAAGGGTGCCTGTTGCTGCACATGGATGTCAATTCAGCCGAGTTAAAGGTGCAACGAGAGATTTTGAGGCACCCAAATATTGTGTCATAATAGTAATTTCAAATAGATTAGACAGTCGATAGATTTCTTACCTTGTATTTATGCTACAGAATTAGTCTTAGATTAGAAGAGAGAAAAAAGGTGATTTTGATTTGCTTATATTTCAATGTAAAACATAGGCTGAATTTCATATTTGCACCTATACGAAATTAGAAATTGCAAAATTTTTGTACCAAAGAAACATTTCTCAGCTTAATCCCTTCAAATGGCGATATTTTTTATGGAAAGCTTTACATCAGGGCAAAAATCAGAACTTTCGATTTTTTAAGGGACACCAGATATGTGAAATCTCTCGTTGCACCTTTAACATTTTAATTCAACAGTATAACTCTAGTGACCTACGGTGATATAGGCCAAGCTACCCACCCTCTTTGGAAGGGGGGGGGTTCCAAATATTTGAGGGTCATGATTGTTTCCCATACTAAAATAGGGGTTGTAAAATTGTCCAAGCTCTAAAATGGTAAGGGTAAATGGTAAGTTTCTTAGGTGCATAGCCTACTTCAGAAACCCAAATTGGCATCAAAATATTGAGAAAAATGGCATTTTAAAAACCTGACATGCAGAAGTGGGCTGGGAAAGTGGGAGGATCATATTGGTCAAAAAAAAAGGGGGGGAATAAAATGACTGTGGCCCTTCCTATATTTATATGAACCCTTTCCAAAGAAAATGAGTGCACACGGGTGCAGGGATGCTATACTCTCATAAAACTTTTATTTGCATATCTTCAAAGACACTACATTAAAGATTATATCTATCCTTCTCTTATTTATCCTTGCCTTTTTACTCAAAATTCATTTTAACAAAACCCAGTATTCTGAAAATAAATTGGGAGTTCTAGAACTTCTATTTCAGACCTATATTTGGACTGAAAATATAGTACCTCAGCCCAATCATTTCAACCTGGATCTTTATTTATAGACTCCCATTTCTTTAAAAGCTTTTCAACGTTTTGCCAGGATAGGGCCAATAGGGCTGAGTACAGAGTCTACTACATGTAGGTCCCAATTGCGGACTAAAAAGACACATCAAAACATACCTTGCATCAGAATCAACTGAATTCTGGAAATAACATTTTCTCGAGGATAGGATTTAATGCACCTTTAGGAGAAAATATTTTAATTCTAATTAATATGTTAGAATGAAGAAGTTCACAAATAATCTTTGTGAGTCAGTTTCCCCACAGAACATAAATTGAATTATATTATTTGACAAAAGAGCTTGAGGAGTGCACAGATTATGCTATGTGAAAAAGAATTTCTCCTCTTGTCTTGTATTAATTAGTAAGTATAACAACTATAATGATCAGTTATCCATTCAGTATTCACACTGTTTTTAAAATGCTGGTAGGTCATTGAGAACTATCTAGGACCACCAAATAAACAAATTTACTGATAAACTTATTCCACTCTGGGCATAATTGATTTGTCCAGTGTAAAGTTCAAAGTGCAGTGAAATAAGGAATAAAGTAGATGGGCATAAAACAGTTCAACTAATAATAGGAGATATGACTCCAGCATATGCCATACGCAGAATCAACATCGTAACTGCATAGTGAAATATTTTAGAATATTATTTTTTTGCATTTTTTACAGTTTTGAACAGTTTGAAGTTTTGTCTAACCAGCAGTTTGAACTGATACACATTAAACTTTATACATTAAATATATTTTTGTGGACTTTTATTAAAATTCACAGTTGCAGTTGTGAAGTCAGCTGCCAAACCTGCAACATTAGACTCCCACAAAAATTTCTCACTATACAGTAAATGAAATTTCTACTTGGATAATAATGTATGAGTCATTATTTTCATGTACAGAATTTTTGGTGTTTTTCAAGTTTGGCAAAATTGTGGGAGATATATTTTTGTGAAATTTTGACAAGCATAATGTTGCTCCATAAAATTATTTTCACATGTCTTCATTAGTGTTTTCATGGCATTCTGTGAAATAAAATAAAACCCCTACAAAAACTACAGCTTATACACTACACATATTTATAAGTAGTCGTTAGAGCTATTGTTGAACTACCATTTTGTGATACTTGTGCTTATAATGGCCGCTTAAGTATTGATTTATCAGCAAAATACTGACCCCCTGCAAAAAAAAATGAGAGAGAAAAAGTTAATCAATTATGGCATTATTCAGCCAGGAAAACATTTAAAAAAATATTTTGGCAAACTGTTATTTTCATATTTTTGGCCGTAAAACTTGGTCAAACGTTGAACCTTATCATAATTGGGTTGGTTCCAGTGACAAGACTGGTGCCTGACAAAAAGGTACTATTTGGAAAACCAGCTCATTGGAAATATATGGAGAATGGTTATTTATAGATGAATTAACTTGCATGTTTAGTTGTTGGAGTAATTTTATTGGACAAGTTAGCCAACATTTTCCATTGAAAACTGATCATGTGTGGGACCAAATTGACCCTATCTTGTGATGTGTGAAGGAAATGAAAAGGTTCTGAAATGAATAGCAAAGTGTATCAAAATGTTGAATTTGTTTCTTTGCTGGATTTTAGCAATTTTACTATAATTCATGTTAGTATGACACAATATAAATGTTTTAATCTTGCTATGAACATAAATGGGGTAACTGTTGACTGCATGTTTAGCTTGATTTAAAAAACATGTTTAGCACCTGGGTTTTTTAAAAATTAAGGTTTTAATTTTTTTAATCTGAAAATAGGTGAATATGTAAAAAAAATACAGATGAGGTCTTTCTTATTTTCTGCTTCTGTTAGATATAACCCAGAGGGTGTTTGAGTCAATCCCACAATGCACCAGTTTTGGGAAATTTTGCCTCAATAAGGTCATGTGATCCCAAAAATCCTATTCTTAACACATAAAAACCCTGACTTTTACACTCATTTTAGCCCACAAAGCACTAGCATGATTATGAAATGTCTTGTGGTCCTTAAACTTTTGGAACACTTTTTGTCCCTAAGTACTGACATGTGTTTAGTACAGTACAGTAAAGGCAAATTGCAATGCATCATGGGATTGATTCAAAACACCCTCTGGATATAACCCTTAAAACCTGCTTAAAAGTGCATCTCGAATATTAGCAAACCTGTAGGAGTCATCTCAACTTCTGAAGTTTCCTTTTTGCAAAAGTTATATGACAGAAATGTAAAAAAATAAAAATGAAGTGGGCTTACAAAAAAGGGAAGCCGGAGGGATCTAAATAATTTTTTTTTTTTTTACTTGGCCCATATCAAGTTGGTTTGTATGTTGGAGGGTTTGGTGTATTGAGTGGTTGTTGTTTGTTCTTTTGAGTGGTATTCATACATTGCCAAAATATTTACAAATGGCCCCAAGGATAAGATTTGGGTTGAGATTGTTGAGTGCACTATCTGTTCAGGAATACCCTAGCACCATCAAATTTTCCCTGTCAAATTGTCAGACAATCGTTGTGGGTCCTGCGCATGAACTTGCACAGACCACTACCATATAGGTATAAAAAAACAAGAAACATGTTGGTGCGGGCACCATGTATGCCCGCGCAATGGCAGAATTAATTTAAAACATCCGAAAATAGCCATGGGAAGAAGTTAGAGATAAATAGGGTAAAGTGGGGTATATGGGACCCCTTAAGAAGCAAGATCGTAATTTCCAAGAATTTTATTTTATTCTTTAATGACTTCATTATCAATTGAAAGCTTTAATTCATGGGTAATTACAGACCAACAGATATTCAAATCATCTCTAACCAAATAAAGATATAGGCTTTCAAACTTTTTTTTTTGCAAAGGGTCCATAATACCCATGCGTCGGCAATATGGACCACCCTGTTATTTGCAATAGTGGCGGGGTAATATTGACCTCATATGGTCCATAATGCCCCGTCCATCCATGTTCTACATGGGAATATAGGGTTCCATAGTACCTCCCAGATCACATACACACCAATTATCCAGGCCGTTTTTTATTTGATGTAAGCTAGGGCATCTTTTCCATATACTGATACATGGGATGGCAGTACGTTATAGTTGCCATGGTAACAACCTCCAGAGCGAGGCTCTCGAACAATTGGGGGATGTTTTTAAAGCAGCACTGAATAAGAAGAAGACGTGTTGAAAATTTTAATTAAAATATTTCTTATAATTTAATGACACTACATCGTTAATCACTGATTCAGTTGTCAATGATGTGCTTCAAGTAGAGCAATAGGGGAACACTCCTACCACTTAACCAATTAAACGTTACAGGGGTGGTCCATAATGCCCCGGGTGTATATACCAGCCCCCGCTTTTTTTCTCTTCCTCCCTATCATTTTCCCAAAAAACAAAAAATCTAGTATATGTGACTTTTTAATTGAAAACTGATGGTATAAAATAGTGGTATCGTTAAACTTAACTCAAGTTAACTATACTCTTGTTCACAGTTTCTATGTAAGTAGCTAATAGTCGACTTGACCATCGTACTGAATGTCAGCTGTCAATATTTCTGGATATGCACTGTTGCTAACCAGGCACTGCTGGCCTATACGCACCAACTGGCCTCTATTTTTGACCCCACTTAAAACACATGGAAATTGAACCTTGTCAGATCCATATAAATTTTGTCTAAAACCAACTGAAAGGTACTGCATCTGTCTCACACTGTATCACATCATTTTTACTTACATCAAAACTATTTTGTGTGTTTGCATAATATTTTATTACGCCATGTGTCATCACAACCTTTCGTAATTTTAGCACTGTTCATCATTTTTCAAGTGTCATGAAAAATTGTTGATGACCAAGCTTTTCAAGGCTCATACAGCAAAATCCGCCATGGTCTTGTCAAGTTATATTCCACATCTATAGCCCCGCGCTCCCGTGCGGGGCAATAACTAGTAGACTGAGGACTTAGTTCCTTACACAACTGTAGTTCCAGGAACCACATCTTTTCCATCCTCCCTAGAGGTGCATTTATTTTTTGCTTTTATTTTGGTCAATTGTATTTTGTTTAAAACTAAGTTTTTTCTGTTGGCTCGGATTGTGTGGGCGGCGTCTATAGCCTGCTCGTTTTGTAAAACGCCCAGGGCATGGGGTTTTGAATCCATCCTCTAGACAGAACTGTCTACGTTATTATGCTTATATATGTTTGTAGAGTGAGCAATTTCAACAAAAGCATCACATATGAAATTGTGAGGCTGGCGCTTCGAAAAAACCCAGGGGCATTCAAGATTGACAGAGGACTAAAAATGGGGTCTTTGGGTGAGAGACAGCAAAAATGCCCCAATAAGGGGTTTTCGGTTGACAACTTTTGGCAAAAATTCCTTCCCCCCCACATATGAGGTCTTTTTAGAAAATTAATTTTGGCAAAATTTCACCCAAAACAGGGTTCTTTGAGTGAAAAATTTTCAAATCTTTCCCAAGTAGGGGTCCTTGGTGACAGTCTGGGTAGAATTTTAAAAATAATGTGGCTTTGGGTGAACTATTCAAAATATTGTGGTCTTTGGGTGACAACATGCTGAAATGGGGCTTAACATCCTTATATTTTACGCGTCAACCCTCCAATATGGGAGGGACAACCCCCCCCCCCCGGGCTTATAACTCGAGTGGTCGATGGCTATATTATTGATTATTTTAAGCCAGTGCATGTTTGTAATGTTCAGTCAAATATAAAAAGTTGCTTTTGGATGTTGCAGGAATAAAGTACATCACCTTAAATATTTGAACTGCACTGTTACAAAATTTGTACCATCATATATTTCTATTATTCAAGATTTGTCCAGATTGTAACTAGTTGGAATTACAAACCGAAGGTGGTTAAATCAGAAATCACTCAAAAAAAAATTTTTCACGCTGCATGTATTTTTGTTTCTTTTTGCACTTCAGTAGTTAGAACTGCAAAAAAATGGCAGGAATAAATGAAACTTCTTTTGGTGTGTCTCCGTGAGGAAACTCACCATCATGAATTTAAAAACATCGAAACTGTAAAATTCGGGCAACCCAATAATGTGTATCAATGTTAGTTTTACAGTATGAATACACATATGAAGATCAACAATAAAAAAAAAACACCAAATAATTATAACATCTAAAAAATTTGGTGTCAGATTGTTGGTATATAGTAATTTGTGATAAAAATTTTCCATTTTACCTAAAGTTGGTATAATACAATCTTTTTGGGCTATACAATGTTGGTAAAAAATATCCCAAGTAAAAAAAAAAATTTGTCTCAGTATGAAGCCTTAGGTGGTGAATGTGTCAATCACCTTTGCAAACTCTGCAAAAACTAGTACCGACCTGTGATAAATTGCTGTCAAGTGGAGAGCTTGTATCTAACGCAAACATTAGTGGTGGCGTTTATATTACAGGTGCTTGTTCCGATTTAATGCTATTGGTTTCTCTACTTGATATGAGAGCCTGACACGTGCCAATGCCACCATCAATTACTGTGTGAAACAAACTTGGCGGTTTGATGGTAGAAGAAGCCATAATATATTGCAAAGCCCTATCAATCTGAGCTAATTTATGATGGTTTAATCATGATTCTTCATTTTTATGTTTCTATCTTGAGAATGAAATGGATTTGTAGGCTCAAGTCTCCATGACGAAATGAGAAATATGGGCTCTCTTCCATCCAATCTATACTACTACTGTCCTTAAATCGAGGGGGGTCCCAAAGAGAATGGAAACATTTCACCTTTACAAAGTGGTCTGTTTTTACAAAGGACAGTATAGTGTTGCTATGACCTAACACTAGCAGTTTAGAGACACAATTGGCATTTTTTTGAATTTTGAAAAAACTTATTGTGGCTTTACTATATTCAAAACATTACCATACTGGCAGTAAGAGCTGTGGTTTTACACTAATCATTGAAAGCGCAAAAAGCAGTGGCGGGTACCTTGAGTCCTTCTGTTAGTTGGCTACTAATTACACAGTGAATAACTCACTGTCAATGCCAAGGCAATCCATGGTGTTTAGAGTCAATGAAAAGCTAATGCCTGTAATTATGGCCTTAAGGCTAGTGTCCCCCACTTTAGTGTATGCTGCTTTACATCGACTAATACTAGTCTAGCCTAACCACATAGCACAGATTCATAGATTACCTATTCCCCTGCATATTTTGGAAGTCTCAGGCTGCTAAAACATTGTATGCACATTTTTTAGCACAGTCCTCGCACCTACTTACAGTACAGTGGTTGAGGTTCACATGAACACCACAATGTACTGAGAAAATTAACCCATAGGTAGTTGGGTTTTGTGATCTGCACACTTATAGGTGTGGGATCTGGCTGATATGCATATTTTGCATGCACACACACAGTAGTGTTTGTCTGTAAGACAAAAACCCACCCCACTCAACAAACATACAACAAAACACTTGTAAACAAATAACAAAACAATTTATGTACTTTGTGGCATAACCAGCGGTGGGGTCCCCTGCTTTCAAACCTCTTAGACCAAAACCCCCGCCATCCCCATCAACCCCAAGTCTCCATTCTCGTACAGTATCTATTGAGAAAGGACCTAAATTTTCCCCTCAGAAAATGCCTCGGCAAACCCTTCTGCCCCCCCATTTGCAAAAGGTGTCTTGTTTATGCATTGGGATGTATAGTGGTTCTTTAAATACATTACCTTACAACTTGGGGTCTCAGTCACTGTTTTTACACATAGTAATAGCCTAAAATTGGTAGGCCTACTTCTCTTCAGCCAATTACGTTTCTGTATTTCCATAACCTAAAGATAGTATACTCCGCCCACACAAAAAAAAAAAAAAAAACAAAGCACACACAATATTTTACAGATGGGTAGGCCTATATTATTAGTGGTAGTGGAGCCATCCATGAAACATAAGTAAGGTGACCTTGCGGGCCATCAACTGGGCCAGAAATATCTATTGGAACTTAGCAAGTGCAGTCATAGTACACTGCTCTACGTGTTAAACAATCATGAAATGGTAGTTGACACTTAATTTTGTGGAGTGTTGGTACATAGGTAATAATGCTGATGGAGAAAATCAGGCAGTGATCCTATAGTGGCTGTTAATGACCCTGTAGTGGCTGTTATGACCCTTTAGTGGGATGGCTGTTTATGACCTCGATAAGGTAAACTCTTATGACCCTGGGTGTGACCTTTGACCCCCCGTGAACTGGAGGTAAACCTTAAATGGTGCAACACGTTTTGAGGCATCCACATTTTCTGGCCATATGTAGTGTTTCATGCTAGATTACATACAAAAATAGATCTCTTACCTTTTTATTTGCTAGAGACATGTCTTAAAAGTGAACAAAAGGTTATTTTTATAAAAACATATACCGTATGCCTGAATTTCCTATTTGCTCCTATAGGAAGAAAATTTCCACATTTTTTACCAAAAAATGAACTCTCTCATCTTAAATCATTTCCAGATTGGGGATATGTTTGATAGAAAACATTACTTTAGTGCCCAAGACTCAGAATTTATTCCACATTTTTTATGTTAAATTTCTCATTGCACCTTTAATAGGAGACTTTTGAAATAGCTTCTTGCACAAACCACAAACGCCACTGTAAATATGAAAATATTAAAAGCATTGCAGTGAAGTTGTGTTAAAAGGTACATTAACATCCAGTAGGCGTTATTGCTCATTTGATTTTATAGTGACGGTTTGATTATAATTTACCGAAACACTACTTCCATCTTTTGTCCTTAAATTGGTAATATTTGTCAGAACAAAACCAAAATTCAGCCAAGATTGTTTGTATTTTCCCATATTTAACTCTTTCTTTAACATACAATATTCTTGGGGCTTTGTTACTTGGCTGGCACATTTTGAAGTTGATTTGTGTTATAAGTGTCATTTATATTTAAACTTTAACATGTGTCAATAATATGTCTTTAGTATACGAGTTTACATCGCCCTTTCGCAACGCATCACCTAAACAATCACACACGCTAGTTTGTTTGCTGGTGTAATTGGTAGTTATTCCCACTACTGCCACTCAAACTTTGTTGGTACATTGTTTTTGTTATCACATGCTGCGTAGAATGTGTATTAGTTATAATTGACTATTAGCTACTAGCCCGGGGTACCTCAGCTAAAGACCAGAGGGACTACACGTCTGCGCCCTACCAATTATGAAAAATGAATTTTCAGTGAACCTTCAAGAATATTGATTTACCCCCAGAAGTTACCATTGATCCAAAGGGCATGATATTTGACATACAGGTGTTGGTAGTTGTATTTCCCCAGATATGCCATTTATTTCAAAATTTGATCAAGAATTGTGCAACAAACCATTAACACAGATTCATTGTCAAGCAATTTTGGGTTTGATTTTTTTATTTGATAGTTTGATATTTGTTGCGTACATCGATTACTATGCTTTTACCAAACTAAACTTCTTAAAAGTGGTTGAGGTTGTAGTAGATTTACATGTCTTAAATAAAAATTGTCAGAATTAACAGTGGAAGCCCATTCTCAATTGCCCCATTGAACACATAAAATCAATTTTTACATCAATCTTATTGGTTAATATTCGTGATTTTTGCTTCAACTTTGTGAAGTTTGCATTTGAAAGGCACAATCTTTTCACTAAGTAGCAGAAATCCAGAACATTTTGTGATGTGTCATTTTTTCCCAAGCCACTTGCTCAAATGTGTATATCTTATGTGGCAGATTTATTGGGGACAGACATTGGAGAACACTATGAAAACTCCCCAGGGGCAACTCAACCCAAATTTGGGGTACAGGTTTGCATCCCACAGGGCTAAAAAAAACAAACATATGTTTATGGTGACTGGTTTCGAAATTTTGGACCCTTAATTATATAGTTTGCTTTGAAATTTGACCCCATTTCCATAGCAAATCTCTACACAAAATGCCTGGCCCTGCCTTCAAGCACGGACTTTTTCCCGAAAATCAGACAAATCAATTTGAAAAAACTATATTTAAAAAAAGAAAAAAATAAAAAACTTAAAAAAAGCAAAAATTGAAAAATGGACCATTTTACATAGTAGGCAATGACCCTGAAAATGACCCATCTACAAGCACAAGCATGGTGGGAAAAGTGACTCATTGTTTAGGGGGAAATGTGAACCTCTATAGGCAGGATATTGTACCTACCTTCCCCCCCCACCCCCCCCCCCCCCCCCCCCCCCCCCCCCGGTAACATGGAGGACATACACTGAATTTGAAGTTAACAATGTCTATTTCAATCCAATGTATCACATCATAGAACTACAGATTTTAGGACTCGTATTGTTAAGTAGACAACCCTTAACCCTATACGGGAAGGTTCCCTTTATTTTGTTTTGAAATACTCTGATCTTGCTGTTGCCATGGCTACCAAGACATCTGGTCACAGTCAAAGTGAAGACCACCAATGTGGGGCATTTGATTTTGTATATTCAGTTACATATTGGTCAGATTATCATTAACCAAAAATGGTTTGAAAAGTATGATCCTGTGTTCAATTAAGAATGAGTTTGTATTTAAGGTGCTCATCCCTAGCAGTTAGGCAGCTATGGAGAGTAGCAGACTGCCTAAGGGCACAATTGCCCATGTCAATCCTGTGACTATATGCAAGCAAAGCTAGCATAACATTATCCCTTTTGCAGGAGACCTTTTGCTCCTTGCCCTCTATTCACTAGTCTAGGAAGTGCTTAGAGTTCAGCAAATAACATATTACAAGAAGGCATGAGAAACTAATTGAATATACAGAATAAATTGTGATGGTAAACAAGTGAGCGTCCACAGCCCTTCCTAGGAAGGGTTAGGGGTGTGAGGTGGGTGGTGTCATGCCCCTCATTTACCTAGTTTTTGTTGGCAAAATGTTGACTGCTGGACCACAGAGGACTGTGTTTAACGTGGTGTGGACCCCATAATATAATTTTGTCTTTATTCTCAGGTTGTATCATTTACTTGATCCTCGGCGGCATTGAATTGAGTTTTGGATCGTCATGTACTCTGCTAGAATCATGCATCGGCCCCCTTCTAAAAATATCAAATGTTACTGGTAAGAAAAGCTTAGAGGTAACAAAAAAATGCAAATGGTGGCGCCTGCCAGATGCGGAGTCCCATCTCTCTGTCATTGGCGTTTGGGCCAGACTCCTTCAATAATGTTTCTGTGGGGGGTTCGCCACTCCTCCCGCACAGCGAGTCTGTTTTTGGCATCCCAGCGTATGCCGGTACCTATTATACTCCTTGGGTGGAAGAGCAGCGAGGTAAAGTGCTTTCCCAAGTCATCAACACATTGGCGATAGTGGAGCTCTCGAACCCACAACCTATGCTTAGAGGCGAGCGCTGATCCAGCTGCACCACGGGACACAAAGCTTAGAGGGCATACAGATGATGATCTCTTTTTGATTGGTTGTCAGTGTTATATCATGTTATCATCATGTCATGAGCCATATAGATCTGTAAGAAATTTGGTAACATGGTGGTTAAACCTTTATGCACATAATATTCTCGTAAGAAATTGACATGGAATATGGATTTTCACAGACCTGAAACACACCATTGCAAAATTGGCCAATAGTAACTCACAAATTTGATTTACAAACAACACCATTATATGAAGCTTATATTTTATTTAGAGTACTTAATTGACAATTTTACTTCTTGCTAATGCTACAAACAAAGCATACCACTATTTACTGTGTCTGCGTGGAGACGATAAAGTCCTTAATTTTTTGCATCTTTGCACTAGTAAATATTATTTCTGCACTGAAGAGTAAAAGGCATTTACATCAGGTATTGTGAGCAGAGATTATCCCCATTACAGGTTTTTAGATTTGTTTGTTCAATCATGATCCCTCTCTATAGTCATAATTTGGCCATTGAGAACTGAATTCAGAATACATGAAGTGTGAAAGAATATTAAGAGTGACAAAACAATAAAGTTGGGCCAACTGACCCTGGTACAAGTGTATTGGCAGTAAGTTAGTGAAGTTCACGTCCCTCGAGGGACTTTTGCAACCTAGTGGGTTTAAAATTGTTCTGCTAAAGAAAAAATTAGTGGTCACAAAGGTTACATATGGCATTTCAATTCTTTCACCTGTATAGTAGCTATAGTGACTGAACATGGAGATTGTTTTTTGGTCGCTTTGCCTCATTTTTGTGGCTCCGGAACAATGGTCCATGGAAGGCACATACTAATCCAAATGCTGTATGTCTGTCCGTCCGTCCATATGCTCGCGGTTAACCTTTTAAAAAATTGCTCTGCTGGCTAAACGTATGACTCATACTTCCATCTTGGTAGGGTGGTAAGGGTGAGGTGCCACAATATCATGTAGCTTTGGCTTTTGCTGCATTATTTGTATATTTAATGAAATTTAAAATAATTAATTGCATATTGTCAAAATTGTGGTTAACCATTAAAAAAATGCACTTTTCAGGTATAAACCGCGATGCCCGATTTACATACTTGGTAGGGTTGATAGAGTGAGGTGCCACAATAATCATGTGTTTGATTTTGGCTGCATTTATTGCGTATTTATGAATTTTGAATTGATCATTTTGCATATTTTTGAAATATTTTATTTAATAACCTTTTTTAAATGCATAAAGCAAGTGATTGCGCAACCACGCGACACTAAGTGGTTCGAGAACCCTTGTTTAGACTAGTTGTCATTTTTTGTCAATGGATGTGAAACACTTTTTTATATTGCACATTTGTTGCCACATGGTATCAAAATGTCAGGATATAGAGTTTGTCCAGTAAATTTCTTACAGGTGCTTTTCTGTGTGTTTACCACGTACTGCACCTCATCCAGCAAATTCTAGTGCAAATATAATTGCTCCCCAAGGATCAGAAAAGTTAAGAAAAGATGTGTCCTTGCTTCTTCATACTCATTAGTATGATTAGAAGCTATATTAGTCCCATTCAAAAATTCATTGATCCCAAAAGATGTCCAATTAGGTTCAGACATACTGTCAAACTACCAACATATTAGAAAAAAATAAAGATATTTTTCTTTGTGTATAAGTTTTTCAGATGCATGCCTCAAATGCGGCATGCGTAATTTGTTATGTATAGGGTTTGATGCTTGGATGTGCTTGAAAAAAATCAACTTAGAATTTGTTGTTGTTTTATTTTAAAGTGTGCCAGTTTTGATCTTTTCCTGGTAGATCCCTCCGAGACTTCCTCACCTTAGCAGTTGTTTCAGCCGAAAAGGGAACAGCTTCAAACATGGTGAGATACTCTTCATATTCTCTAGCACATCTCTTGGAAAGGCCTGGTATATATTCGGTCCTACAGCCTCGTGGGTATGAATCTCTGGTCAGTCTTGTTCACTAGTTGGGCAAATTTGTCATAGTTTATGGGATTTTGGAGGCAATCCCTTCACGTTTTGAATCAGGTCATCAGTGAATCCTTGCCAGTCTGGTTTTCCTCCTGTAGTTAAAGCGGCGCTAAAAGGCACTTTGTTGGTCTTACTCAGCGTGACTTTGGTATCCGATTGGTCCGATGTTGAGTTTGTGGAGACACAGAATCCAAACCAATCTTGCTACACAGGTTAGGGATGCTTTTTGCTAACAATAGCTAGATATGGTTGTAAACCTAACCTCGTCTCTTCCAGCGGGCACTATGGAATGAAATGTCGGCAGCTTAGAGTTTTGAAGGAGACGTAGATGTTACTGTCTATCCAATTCTGTCGACAATCTGTCCGTCTTTTGTTTATTTTCATCTGTAGCCCCATGGGTACTATGGCTGTTGAAGTCGCCAATGAGAAGTGAGTTTGGTGGAATTCCCAGGGTTGAGCTGAGGGTGCTCCGAAGTCTACTGAGGGAGGTTTGTAGACTAATGTACGAGGACCGAACTAAGCTCAATGTAGGACTTCGATGTTGTTATCATCAGACATTGAGTTGCTTCTACTTCGGTACCTGTTCTCACAATTATAGCACTTCCGTATTGTTTGATTGTCTCATCGGTGGCAAGTACATCCTGGTAGGGGGGGGGGGGGGGGGGGGGATGGTTGGTGGTCGTTGGTTATTGATTCCTCTGTGGGTTTCCTGCAGACCATAGGACACATCGCAATGGAGATTGTTAAACAATCAGCAATGATGGGACTTTTTGCACTGGAAAAACACCCTCCACATTCAATGACACTATAGTCAAGCAGACCTTATAAAAGGCCTGCTCTGAGGTCTAAGTCATGATTGGGTATCTTAGAAATGAATGTTATGGAAAACAGTGGTTTGAGTTGTAGAGATTATTTCGCTGCTTCGCTCCGCGTTTATTTAAACTTTGCTACGCTACGGCAGCTTAACAAGGGGAGACCCAAGACGGTTCTCTACTTCCTTTCAAGCTTCTAAGGAAGCTTTAAGGTTTTCACAACTACTTCCATGTAAATTTGGGGTCCCAAAGACATCGGAACATGTCACCTTTTAAAATATTTTTTAATATTTTAAAGCATAAAGATCATACCGTAAGCCTGCTAACTTTGAAAGACCTGCCACTGCTCTCATACCCATTTGCCCCAAATTTTTCACCTTTCAATAGATCAATGTTCTAAGCACAATCATGGAAAAAAAATGTTGCCCACTTGTCTGATTCGATGGAAATGAACCCCTCTCCCCCTAGCAATGTGTCATCACCTCTCCCCATTCACCCAACCTGATTGAGGGTGATGGGGAGGATAGTGTAAGAGGAAGACCCCTTCTCGCTATTTTGACATGCCCAATTCTTATTTTCGCTGAGCGTTGCCTTATATTGTATCAAGTGTGGCAACTAATTTTTTCCATGATGTAGGTTGCTTTATCTCATTCGGATTGCTTTTTATATCTCATTGATGAAAATATACGAGGTGGGCACATATTACCTAGTACCTGCATACCTACAACGGAGAGATTGAGAAACAAAAGAAAATCAAAGTTAGGTTCAGTTCAGAAGTTTTTTTTTCGCCTTTGCACCACATGATTTACAAGCATTCAAAGTTTACAAAAAAAATTTTTATATATTTATAAAACACTGATCCAGAGTAGGTGCAAAGGGTACATTGTAATTATAACCCCTACAAGTTGGATCCTTACTGGATTCTTGAAGTTGTGGTGCTGTGTCTCACGTAATTGGGAGTTTACACTGGGCTAAAGTCCATCAAATTCACTTACCCGCGGGCATAGTCGCTTAGAGCGACGTTGAAACGACATTTGGCCAGGTCGAAACAGGTCAACGTTTTTTTATTTACTCGAAAATGCAAATTGAATCGACGTTTTAAGAACACGTCAAATTTTCGATTGCATGTTTCGCCATAATAGTGTGTAAATTTCAAAACTCTCGAACTCTTTCGACGTTCCAGCGTCGATTGCCCACTGGGTAGGTGTAATCCAAATCATTTCCATGATAGGTGTAAACAGGTATATCGTAATTAGGATTCCATTACAAAAGTCCGAATTTCAAGTTGACTTATCCTTATTATTTGAGGTGATTTCAATAAGTACGTAATTGTATTCTACTTTTGGAGTGTAAACGAAAAAGTCCGTTAATCGATTTCTAGTTTAACAAGCATTATGCCTGACTCGCGTCGTACACTTTTAGCCTATCACCCAAGCAAACGTAATTAATTTTTTCTGATGGCGAATCAAAATCAGGTAAGTGAAACACTACACGTGAATTAAAATGCTAATCCTTTGTCATCACTGAAAAAAGTGATTTGATAACAACTTCCCAGTGTAAACGCCCATATAAGACTTATCACCCTGCTAGGGTGAATACCTAGCCCACAAATCAGTTCTTAATCTTTCGTTCAGTTTTAAACCAGTACTAAAACGTAAAAAGTTGTAGGGTCATGTAAACATGCAAAAAAAAATATTATAATTGGAAATCAAATGGTTTATTATCTTGACACAGTATTGAATACCCCTTTTAAAATGTTTTTTGTAACATTAAGGCTTTGAAGGATTAGAATGCCTTTATACTTATAATAAGTATAAACGGTCTTGCATTTGACATAATTTGATTGTAACATGATTGCAAAAGATATGGCACCGGCAACCACTTTGCAGCTTTGTACACGGTCAGTGTTATGTATTTTCATTTTGTACTACCTGGTGTCAATGATATTGAAGCAGCATTTGTCAATGTCAGGTAATCGTTGAAGATTATATTGTCGTTGTAATAACCTATTTTCATTAGACCTCCTCAATCAAATATAACCAAACATCATAGCTCATGTAAGGTTGAAATTACCTCATGTAAGGTTGAAATTACCTCAATACCATACTTGTATCATAACACACACTGGGCTCTGAATTAACCGAGTGTAGAAATTTTATAAAGGTTTGAACACCACAGGCCAGTTATGGTTCATCGTGAAATTAAAAACAAATGTCCCAGATTATACTGATGTATTTGCGTATTTTTACCATGCTCAAGGCTAAAAATGGACTCTCGCAAGATAAAAATATGTGTAGGTGTGTCATTGTTCATTCCCTAATGAACCATAGAAAATCCCAACATGATTGAATCCCTAAATAAGTGATTAATTATTTTTTCAAACACTTGCAACGTATTGTGCTGCACAGTAAAGCAATGTAGTTTCCTATTTTCAAATACACCTGGGTAATAGTCAGCAGGCAATGTTCAACAATTTTTATTCATTTTGGTGTCGCTGCACTTTATTGGGGGAGGGAGGCACATTCTAATCCAAATTCTGTAATGTCTGAATTGCTTGCCAGGATTTTCCTGTGAAAGTTACAGTATTTTTTTCCGTAAGTTTTAGTAAATTCATAATACTACAGTGTATAATAATAATGTTGATTTGATTCCATTAAAATTAAAATTAAAGCTTCAACTTTTAAATTTACGTAATGTCATTATAGGTCTGCAAATTGGACAGAAAATGTAACAGTTCTTTGCTGTTTCCAAATTTCAGCCAAATAACGTCATTTTTTTCAGTATTTTACTGTAAATTACCCATCGTTAATTGTACAGTGAAGTATAAAAATGCTGTTAAGTTTGCCAAGACTACTGTTTTAAAGACTATTTGACTATACAGCTATTTTGAAGAAACAATCATTCAACAATAATTCCTACTGAAGGTAATATTATACATACTACTTTGATGGGCATGTCATTTTTCCAAAGAGATGTTTGTTTTTTAGCAGACATATTTGGGAAATGTTTAAAGAACAATCAACTCAACAATAAAGATCTATTGAAGTATTATTAAAATGTTATTTGGAGCATTATTTCTAAAATAGAATATTGGTTGAAACCACATGTTGTGTAAGGAAAATTAACTCAACAATCTATGTAGCTGATGATGCTAAGCACGAGGTGTTTGCGAGATTGCAAATGTCTGACGTCAGAAATCATCTTTTTAGCCTTGTAATTCAAACTAGACGCTAAACAATTCCCTCTCGTACTTTGCGATAATTCAATTGAAAAAGATGACTACATCTGTGGGTATCAAAAACAAAAATCGTTTTTTAATGTCCGGTATTGGGTAACACGGATGTCGAAATCAAGTGTTTACTGAAGACCTGACAACAATATTGTGTTCTGAATCGGACCATAAAGATTGACACTTAAATCCTGTGAACCGAAGCTGGCTTTACATTGGTATTGCACATCCTTTCTAACTTCTACTAACGTAAAATTTACGATGCATGAATAAATAATAAACCTACCCCAGCATCTTTATTTATTTTGAAGAGTTTAATGTAAAACCTTGCCAAGTCCCTCAGGTATCAAAATTGAATTCTATGTGAAGTTATTTTACTAGTGCAATATAAACTTGTTATTTTATTTGGTTGTTCCTTATATCTGCTTCTGTTGCCAAGATATTCAGAATTCCAATTGTCAGCAATTTAAAACATTGGAAAAATTTGAACAATGTGATTTTAATTTTGTTCTTTAAGGCTCCTTTTTTTCTTACATTTGAAACCTTGACAAAGGCATTACTGCTTTGGCCAAATCATAAGTTATGTACATCCTTGAAATAAATATAATTTTTTTATATATGAAGTGATTGTTGTAAGGATTTATATTGCCATGTGTGAATGTTCTTTACAGAGCTGTGTTAGTCTTATCATTCTATCTTATGAACCCAGTAGATGGCTTATAGAGTGCATTAAGCCCTATGTAATCCTACTCCAATTCATCTCTATTTTCCAAGATCTGAAAAAAAATATTTGATGACACGCATAAAAATAACCGACTGGCTTATTGTAGTTGGTAGATGTCACTGGTTAACCTGCACAATATGTAACTCATCTGGGATGTTCGGTAATCCGGGAGAGATGAGCACATTAGCTAGCTGAGCTGGACCATTCGTTCTCAGGACAATAATGTTTCTGCCGAGAGGTATATTTTTGGTGATATTCATATTTCACAGTTTTTAATACACAGTTATTACCATTTTGTGGTTTTGTGGAATTTGCTGCTCCCAAAACTACTACCAGCATTTCATCAACCTATAGTCAAAATATTTTTTGTGGTCTTTTAAGTTAACAGTTATGAAGTCAACGCAAAAATAAGACCTCCAAAATTTTCTGCTATATAGAGTAGCTGGAGATGAGGTGGGGATGACCACTGTATCGGTGATACTGCAATGAGGAAGAACTGTCACTGTAAACCACTTTTGAACTTAATAAACCTGATGTATAAACATCTTCATTATCTCGGCATTTGATTGGGTATATCATAGTGCATGGACATAAAGGGCTGAATCCTTCTTGTAAAAAGAACTGTTGAACAATAAATCAATAGGTGTTTGGTTAATGTGTTTTCAGTTAAACCCAGTACCTAAATAAAGTGGTAGGGTCTATGTCAACCCTGTGTATAATTGGAAAATCATGGTTGTATTATCGTGACAACAGTATTGACTACCCTTTTATTGTTTTTTGTAACCTTACGGCTTTGACGAATTCTTATCCTTTATATTATTAAAGAAGTAAAAGTCTGCATTTGACATAATTTGATTGTACATGATTGCAAAACGATATGCCACCCAACCCACTTTGCCAGCGTTGTACACGGTCAGGTTTATGTATTTTCATTTTGTCTACCTGGTGGTCCACAGATATTGAAGCAGCATTTGTCAATGTCAGGTATCGTGACGATGATATTTGCTCTTTGTCATACCTATTTTCATTAGAACCTCCTCAACTCCACATCCTAACATAATAGCTCACGTAAGGTTGAAATTTACCTACCGGACGGAAGTTGAACTTCCTCAATACTCATACTTGTATCATAACACACACGGCGGCTCTGAAATTACAACAGAGTGTAGCATTTGATAACTGTTTAACACCAAAGGCAGGTTTATGGTTCATCGGACATTCCCCCTTGTACCTTACTTATACTGTTGTAGGGTGCGGTTCTTTTTACCATGCTCCAGCAGCTAAAAAGGGGATCTCGCAGAAAAATAGGTGTAGGTGTGTCTTGTTAAGTACTAAACTGAACCCACATAAGAAAAATCCCACCAACATGATGAGCCTAAATGAAGTGATTAATATATTTCGACAACAATTGCAAAGCTGTAGTTGTATTGTGCTGCCAACAGGTAAGCAGATTTGGTTCCTATTTTTCACCTACCTGGGTAATAGTCAGCAGGCCCTTCAACAATTTATTCATTTGTGTCAGCTGCACTATAGTGGAGGGAGGCACATTCAGGTATCCAACTTCTGTATGTCTGACTGATGCCAGGAGGTCTGTGGAATTACAGTATTTTTCCTGTTAGTTTTAGTAATTCATTAATAATAGCAAGTGATACTACTATATGTGATTTCTCATACAATTAAAATTACCGCTCAACTTTACAATTTAATGGCAATAGGTCTGCAACATTGGAATTACAATGTACAGTTTCTGCGTATTTCCAATATTTCAGCCCAATACTGTCTTTTTCAGTCTTTACTGTACCTACATCGTAATTTTTACGTGAAGCTCAAAAATGTGTTACAAGTGTGCCAAGCCTCGTTTCACGTATCTATGGGACTATACTGACTATTTGACGAAACCATCCCTTCAAACAATAATTTCCTATGAAGGTAATATTACTATACTTTGAGCATTCAGCTCCACAACAAAGAGATTGTTTGTTTTCGCAGAATATTGTGCGCAAATGTTTTAAAGACAATCACATCTAACCATAAAGCTTATTTCCGATTATTAAAGAGTGCTTGGAGCTCATTTCTACAAAATAGATCTGTAAAAATGTTGGTAAACGCAACAATTAACTCAACAATTTGGCTGATGATGCATCAAGCAAGAGGTGTTGCGAGATTCAAAGGTCTGACGTCAGACTATCTTTTTTAGCTTGTAATCAAAACTAGACGCTAAAAATCAATTTCCCTCTCGTCCTGCGATCATCAATTGAAAAAGATGACACATCTGTGGTCTCAATAAAACAAAAATCGCTTCTATTTACGTCTGTATGGGGTAACAAGGGATGGCGACTCAAGTGTATCCTGAGCGACCTGGACACAAATTGTGTTTCTGATCGACCTATAAGATGACACTTGAATCCTGTGAACCGAAGGGCTTTACATGGTATGCACTCCAGTCTGGATAAAGTTACTAAAATTACGATGCATTGAAATAATAACTAAACCTACCCCAGCATCTTATTATTTGAAGAGTTGAGATGTTAAAAAGCACCAAGTCCTTCAGGTATCAAAATGAGATTGCCTATGTAGGTTTATAGTGAAAAGTATAACTTGTTTATTTATTGGTTGTTCTTATCTGCTTCTGTTGCAAGAATGCAGAATTTAATGTCAGCAATTAAGACTTGGAAATTGAAAATGGTGTTTAAATTTTGTTCTTAAGGCTCGTTCTACCTTTGAAACCTGAACACCTGCATATTCTGTTTGCCAACAAAAGTTAGGACATCCTTGAAATAATCTAATTTGATCTAAACTGAAGTGATTGTTGAAGGATTTATATTGCCATGTGTGAATAGATTTTTTTACAGAGCTGTGTTAGTCTTTATCAATTCTATCTTATGAACCCAGTAGATGGCTTATAGAGGGTAAGCCATATGTATCCTACTCCAAATATCTCTATTTTCCAAGATCGAAAACACATATGTGATGGAACACGCATAAAAATACCGAAGGCTATTGTAGTTGTAGTATGTACACTGGTAACCTGCACAATGTGTAACTCAATCTGGGATGTTCGAGGATCCGTGAGAGATGGAAGCAAAATTAGGACTGAGCTGGACTTGGATCTAGGACAAATCCAGATACTGCAGAGAGAGGTCTAGGTTTGGTGCTATTCTATTTCACAGGTTTTTACAGTGCATACCATTGTGGTGTGAATTTGTGCTCCAAAATTAGACACATTTCACCCTATAGGTCAAAAATATTTTTTGTGGTATTTTAAGTTTACAGTCTGAAGTCAAACTGCCAAAATAAGACCGCCCACAAAATTTTCTGTCTATATATGCGTAGCTGGGATGATGAGGTGGGATGACACTGTATCGGTGATTACTGGCAATGAGGAAGAAGAATGTCACTGTCAAACCACGTTTTGACGTCGGTGTAAGTAACCTGGAGTAGCACGCACGCTTTAATTAGCTCGGCTTTGAGTGTTATCATAGTGCATTGAATGAAAGGGATGAATCCTTCTTGAAAAAGCGCACTGTTGAAATAATCACTAGGTGGTTGGTTATGTGTTTTTGACATGTTAAACTCTTGAATAGGCATTGGATGTGGGTCGGAGGCTTGCGGATCGATATGTAGGTTAAGTAAATGAAAGAAACAGGAGTATCACAATATTTATTTTTTTTTAGCTTGAATTGACTTTTTATTAGACAAAAAAGAAAAACAGGTTTGTGTCAACTCATCCGAGTCCAAAAACCAATGCAAAAGTTGCCATTTGTTTGGTATTAAAGTGAATATTTTTGAAAATATTGGCCAAAAGGTAAGTCAAAATGGTTGCCAACCCCATATTGCAAACAATTGGACTGTCAAATTATTAGTTAAAAAAAAAAAAAAAAAAAAAAAAAAAAAAAATATTTTTAAAAATGAAATTTTCTATCTCCAGGCAGTTCATCGAAATTCAAATGGTCTCATAAGTATAAAATGTTCAGTGAAAATGGCGCTTCTCTCAAATCAAATATGTACACAACCTACTGGAAACCCATTTTGGCCTTAAGGTGGATGCCGCATGATCGTTGTGCACAGCGGTCTACGGTCAGTACGGCAGGGATTCCAAGTAGATTAGGAGCACCTAGCACCACAAATCAGTTCTTTTTCGGACATGACACGATAGTTTTCTGCGAAATGCGCAATACTGCGTAATATATTGCGTCATTTCCAGGCAGGGCACGAAATTTAAAAACAAAACGGGGCTGTTTTCCATCACCTCTCCTTGGCCATACCGAGATTGGCGGGAGTGGTCAGCGCACCAAAACAGGCTCTATCCCCCAACGAGGCCGGAAACGGCCTAATTCAACCAGTCGGTCCCGTACCCTGTACATAGTTAGAACAGCCATGTTGAGTGTTGAACAAGTGATAGGCCCTACGACCGGCTGCTCTGTTATCGTTTGGCAGTTGTGAGTTGTTGCTGCTAACCCCTCCTACCTTTGACAAATCGCAGCCCATAAACCGCCTCGCCATTGTGTACGGATTAAACAGTTCCATATTTTTTTCTTTATCTTATGATTTATTTTGTAGTTAAGTCTTCCTTATTTGGGCGCTCTGCATTTATCTTGCCTCCCCTATCAATGTTATAAAATTGTCACCAACTGACTCCAACACACTGCTTTAGCTGGTCTAAGATGTTAAAGTGCTCCTACTTCACCCGGTCAAGACACACATGATCGTGTGTATTACTAGTTAGCATTTGTACCCTGCAGTCCTCTCAGCGCGATTAAGCGATACAATGCGTTTTTTTGATTTTTAAGCATTTAATTCAAAAAACACCCCCCCCCCACCCCTTACAAACCATCCAAAGTAAAAGATAACTTTATTTATTTTATTTGTTATTTATTTCCGCTTCTTTAGGCCAGGGTAGCACCTTCAGTGACCCAAGCACTGCTTCCAAGGCGGCCCCTGCATTCAGACGTACATGTCTTGTCGCAAAATAATTATCTATCGACCCTGCATGGGCCCCAAATACCTCTAATAAAACTCAGTGTGCATTAAATCTTAATGCTAATACAAGATATCAGCCAGCGCGCAAAAAGATACCAATAGCTAAGTTAGGATTTAACCCATGTGATGCCTCCCAATATTACATATTAAACATAAGGACAAAACCAAGAAAAAACAACCATTTTTATAAAAAGTGAAACGGAAAAAATGAAACAACCTGTTTAAATATGCTGGCATACGCCCTCGTCCCGGTCCATCCTGCTCTCGAACATGTTATAGCCAAGCCGGAATGTACTGTTGCACGATAAAAAGAACTAATAGAGGCCACCAACACGGTTGCCATGCAGAGGAATAGGCCATGCAATGCAAAAGTGAAAGATGAAAATGATTTTACTTAGGCAGGAGTACATTAACCTCGTGTATTAATCATCGAGGTATGTTAGAGTTAACCAGCGTGATGAGGAATAGTGATAAAGTAAAATTACGCGATTGCAGAACAGTGCAAACCAAAATACAACTTGCAGTTTGTTGCCACATTGGAAAATAACGAAAAAAGGAAGTCCGTGACCCCCCATGTTCTTTTATTTTTGTTGACGCATGTGTTGGGACCTGACATCATTAAAAATTAGCAAAATTCCCGGAAAGCGTTTTCTTTCTGTGATCATTTTAGCCTCATTTCATACATTTTCCCATAAAAATGTGAACAAATTGTGGCACACATGGGTGTTTCATAACGTAAATAAATATCCGAAACCGAAGTCGTGCCCCCCATTGTTATTACAGATTTGAATTAGCGTCAATGAAAATACTATATCAAAATTTAAAGAAAATTCCAAGATTAGATCATGCGGCATCCCCCTAAGTCTTTCGATCGGCCTATGAATGGAGAAAGAATAGTCTTTCATGAGCTTTTGTAAGTTCGGAGGTGTTACATTTAATAAAGAGAATTTGTAAAGTTATAAATATATTCTTGAGTAACCTTTTAATCTTCATGGTCAAATGATGTGTAGGAGATGGATTCTCCTCAAGTGCCTATTTTTCCCCAAACAAAACGAAGTATTAAATAACAGAGGGAGCACAGAACACCATCCTCATGATAATCTGGGTCAAAATACACAGCCAAATTGTAAAACTCAAAGTTCAATCACAGGTTCCCTGATATGGTGGTCTGGCTGTAACCGTAACGGGGAATAGTAATATGATATGTTGCAAAGTATCACTGCTTACAGTCTAAATTCCATTTCAATAATACCTCAGTGACGTCAACAAACCCACACTATATTGGAACTAGTGAGTCTAAGGTCTCAGCATTACTGAAGAGGGAGGCCTCGTTGTACAGCCGTTCTATAATGTGAGTGGTGCCGATACTGGCGGCAACCACGGACGCCATCGGTTTGGCTGGAATCGGGATCGCGGCCGTGGCAAGGCGGCTATGCGGAAGAAATTTCAGATTTTGTTAAGGAAATGTGGAATAGTTTGGAGTCAATAGGTGAATGAAAAAAAGAGTACGGTAATGGATCAGAAGGAAGTGGGTGGGATGGAGAAACGACATGTAGAGATGAAATATTGAAATCATTATTGGGTGGATTCAGTAGCGTGCTACCGGGGGTGCAAGAGGCGGCAGAGCAGGGGTCTAGGCGCTAGGGGCAGAGAGCCTAGGTGGTCTGAAGCTAAATGACATATTTGACAATTTTGGTGCAGTGCAATCTAAAGCCTGTATTACATCTACGAAATCATTTTTTTTGACCCCGGGGTTAGTGCCGGGCTCCTCCGCCCCTTGGAATCCCCATGCTTACATGGTGGTTTGTGGCTATTATGATTCACAGTTCAGATGGCAACCTGTTAGTTGTGTCGTGATATAAGTGAGAATATTCAACTTGTTTCACGGTGCTGCTAGTCCATTCCAAGGTAGGCTTCAGAAAATGCTAAGCGGATTTGGTTGTTTGCACTCGCGCATTGTAAAATACATAAAGGAGGTCTTGACAGTAGTAATCATACCATACTTTGGACCAGCAGAGGATCAAGGCACTGGCATTTGAACAGTAGTCTACTGTTGTGCTAGCCTGCCTATGTTTCACCAATATATATATTTGCTTGTGCTGATTGTTTCCGCTTCATTTTTGTCGTTGCCGCCAGTATAGATGGGAAACACTTAGATTTTTGTTGACCACTGTTCGGGTGTGTTGTGAATGCAAGCTAGGTATGTGTGTATGTGGTGTGCGTGTGTGATTTGTTTGGTGTGTGAGATGAGAGGAGAGGAAA